>JAQFVV010007200.1:0-133621 GCA_028023455.1 Epiperipatus broadwayi | reverse complement strand
CAGATAAAAAAAAGAGTAAAAACAAAATAGACAAATCAATAGTGTAACGTTTATTTATATACATTACAAATATATTGGCATTGGGTAAAAAAAAAAAAAACTAAAAGATAAAAGTGGATTTAAAATTTTGTTGAGTAATTTTTTTTTAAAAAAAAAAACGTACAATGAGGGTTGAATTATTCTTCTTATTTTTTTTTATGTGATTAGTAATAACAGTAATTGGAGAGAACAAAAGAATTCCAAAAGTAAGAAAAAAAAGATAAGCTGAAAGTAGAAATACTCAAATTAATTAAAGATGGCCGAAAACTTGAAGAAAATAAAGACTTTATTACATAAAATTTATAAAGACTGGATAAGATTAAAAAGGCATGGTACTAGCATGTGCAGAAGTCCTGAAAACTGGATATAAAAAGGAGGGATCCGGTTGAAGGAACGTCTTGTTCGTTTTGTTTCTCTAGTTGGTCTTGGATAACATTAATATATCCAAGATCGCTCTTCGCTGAAGGAATTCAGCATGTCGCAGTGAACCGGAGCTTCTCAAAACATCGGACCTAATGATGTACACCAGGAAAAGCCTTCGTGACCGACTGGGGAAATGGACCACAAGATCAAGCAATAACCAAAAGGCTGAGCTCATTATAACCAAAAAACTATGCATAGTTATCTACTACTGAATTCATGAAACTTACCGGTAAGAATAATTATCCTGATTGTGACAAAGTTAACTATTTAAAACTACTCGTAAAAATATACGTATAAAAGAATCCCGATAGTGACTTTAATTTTTCTATATGAGAGACTCTTATTTAACCAAGAACTTTTTGTTTATTTTAACTGATATTTATATTTTCTGGATATTTCCCACCTGAATTAAATGTGTTCTCTCCAAGGTATTAATTAGCTACTTAACATGAAGTATTTTAGTTTGTCAAAATTAAAAATATTTCTAATATTAGTTCTCATTTGTGCGTTATTAATAATAGTTATTGTTTTTTATTATTAAATTTATTTTTAGTGTAATAAGAGTTAAACGTAAGTTCCCTTTGTCAATATGTTTCAATATGCCCAGGACTAATAATCGTAAAAATCATTAATTCTCATTACGGTAGAATTACCGCCCCTTAAAAAAAAAATATAATAAAAATCTTTTTATTTTTTTTTATTTTACAACTTGCGAGAGGTGCTGGCGACATATTTCAGCGGATTCTTAGGAATTCTGGCGCCCATATGAAATAAAATTAAAAGTTGATTTTGTCAATAGCACAATTCGTAACAATTAATAGGCTGAAGTTGATCAGGAAAAATAGCTGTGTTTTTAGAATAGAAATACAACTTTCTTCTTTTTTGACATAGCTTGATCAACTCATGCCCAGTTTATATTAGCGTGTAAAGGCCTAGTAATACGAAAAACGTTACAATAGATATTAATTAAACCTATTTTAAATGACTTATTCTCAAAAGTGTTTTAATATTGCTTCAGTATGCTTACATTAGTACACAAACTGATAAAGGATTTCTATTACCATTGGAGAAATGTTTGAATTTTGTCTGACGATGTTAATATTGAACCGGATAACCAATATATATATTACTCAGGAATGTTTGCTTATCATATCCGTTTTCATGTTGTTTTACTTATAAGAACGAATCAAACTTCGATAAAGTCCAATGGTAGAAATGTAATGTTTGTTTAGTTGGTTAATTGCTATATATAATATTGTAATGCGTTTTTTTTTCTTTCATGTGTTATTCAGGTATTAAGTTTTTTTTATATATATATATCAAGGTATAGAATATACTAAGTAATGATGTAGCTGTGTATAAAGTTATATACATTTATTTTCCATATTTATATTATTTTCCCAATAAAGGGAAAGCATAATGTTAAATATTATTTGTCTGGGAAGAAAGAGAAATGTTTATCTCTTTCACTGCTAAAACAGATGTTAATATTATATTGAGGAGGGGAACAAATAGACCCAAATTGGTCAAAAATATACACATAATGATACCATTGTTTTATTATATAAAATAATTTAGTAAGTATTTTTTTTATTATTGCTTAATTTGGCTTATGAAGATTATTTTACTGATATTGGTGGTCTGTTTATAAAACATTAACAGTCTCTGCAATGTGCAATGGAATATTTATATTTCCACTTAGATTATTAGTGTTGTTTTACCTTGCTATTGTATTGATCAGAATTTGTGATAGATTCTAGGATGAGTTTGGGCTACATATAATAGCCTTAGATATAATAATTAATATTGTACATGGGATGATAGAGAATTCCCCATTGATGATTAAAATGAGAGAATGTTATTGTTGGGGCTGATTAAGAGTTTGTGCTTAGAGCATAGTTAAGCCTAAGAAAATAAAAGATAATCCCATGGTCTGAATTATGTTTTCCAGTGAAGAGGCACTGCCCACACTTTTATACCTATGAAAAGGTATCAGATTTGGTCATATTCTTATACAACTATTATGTTGTTTCTTGATATACAACTATCATGTTGTTTTGTAGTTTTCCACTGTGTGTGGTGAAGATTAGTGTGGTGAAGATTAGTATTCATAATCCAATGGCAAAGATAAAATAAGTCAGCTTATGGGACACTGGTATATCCATAGTGTTTGTTTAATTGGGATAGTGTCTTAATGATGATGTGTAATCTTCATCAATTTATAAACAGACCAACCAAAACTCACTAGTGTTTGTAGAACTTCTACATAAAAGAGCAAGGTGTGTACATGGACAATGGGGGTTGGTTTTCAACAAGTAGGTATTTACTGATGAATTAGTAAGATCAGTCAATTAATAAATGGTTAAGTTGTAGACATACTGAATGTTTTTGGTGTCATTTGTGCATTTGACTGATGATGTTTGCCCCACATCAATACAATGAATTTTTTTTATATATAGTAAATTATAATAAATTATTACTTGTATTGGAGTATGATAATTGCTCTTATCATATTCTAATAACTCAAACAGCTACCGTTTGATATAATAAATTGTAATTTAGAGTTGTTTTTTTTTATATTTAAAAGTAGTGTATATCCAAAGGATATTAATACATTTTGTTTGCAATTTCAATGCTAAGATAGCTCAAATAAGTTTAACCATCTTAGTCTACCTGATAGAATAATAAAGAAACATATCCAAAATGTTTGTCATATTAGTTGGTCATTACTTACCACATCATTAATTTCCATCCCTAATTTTGGAATGGATTTATCTTGTTTTGTGTAATGTGTCTAAAAGAGACTTGTACATAATGTAAATAAATATTGTTGTGTTAAAATTTTATTTAGTCTTCAGTATTCTTATTGCTAATCAACACACCCACACATTATTATTGTTATTGCTATCGACATATCCTGTGATTATAGTGATATTGTCATCAATCAATATTGTAAAAGTCACTATATGTAGGCATATCAGAATAATTGTGTTAAGCCCTATAGTTTATGAGTATATTTAGGGCATCCTAACTTTATAATTAAACATACTAATCTAAAGAATTTTAGTTTAAGTGATATACTAAAATATTAAAAACCTAATATTGGTCTGATCAATTCATTTGAATCCACAGACCTATCATTCACTGGTCTTGGTCACCTTGTTTCTAATTAATGGAGAAAGAAAGTTGGAAAGCTATTGCATTTAGCTATTGAAAAGTTACTCTTACTTATTGAAGCTTAAAGTTTAGCATAGTTAGGGAATTTATAGAATTTATTTGAAATTATTGAATATTGTTTAGTAATTCAATTCAGTATTAAGAGCTATTTTGTGTGTGGTATGCTTGGGTAGTAGCAAAATCCCTCTCACTGACCCAAGTGTATCTTGTATATCACCCTTTAAGTAATATGAACCCTGAGAAGAATAAATTATATTAATTTGTAGTGTAGAATCAAAAGTTTATAATAGATTTTAAATTTAGTCATTTATTATAGTTGGATTGGATTTAGGAACATTCACTGGTTTGTAAAAGTCAATTAAATATTAAAATATTAGTTGCTTCTTTATCTGAAACATATATAGTTTATTTTGACTTTATAGTGGATATTCTGGTTTTGCTGAGCTTGAAGTCCATAATTGATTTAATTGTTCCATTATCATTTAATTTAATACTGAAATTTATTTGTGCATAATCTTTCATCATCATCATTTCTCTCATCTGTGATTTCAATCTTTCTTTATTCTCTTCTTTCATCCTAATTCATTATCCTAATTCACTCATCATTCATTAGCTCTTATTCCATTCTCATCTTAATCAACCATTCACTCTTACACATCTTCATTCTCAGACTCATTTTATTTATTATTTAATTATTTCTTATTTTCATCATTCATTTAATCATTTACACCCTCAGTTACTTATTGCCTAATTTATACTTCTAATTTCATATTCATTCCATCGATCTAATTATTATTTATTTATTAGTTTGACAAATACAAAGTTTATTTTATAATTTTATTTGTTTGCTGGTTTGTGGATTTTGAGGCTAGCTTGATCAGAAATTATTAATCCTCTTGTGATCTTCTCTGAGATTATAGTTTCATACGAGCTTAGCTAATAAAGAAATCATTTTTGGTTTAACATGTAAATTGGACTAGTTAGATTAGTGGGAAAGGCAATTGGGATTATGGCACCCAGAAATGTGTAGGCCTGATTGTCCAATGATCAGAGGAGAAGGTTACAACATATATATATATATATATATATATATATTATATATATAATATATATATATATATATATATATATATATATATATATATATATATATATATGAATGTATGTTTGTAATGAAACATATTTGACTATTGTATTCTTTCAGTATATGTCATTGGAAATGAATATAAGGTAAGTGCTACAAGTTATTAATTTTGAAAAGTTATAAAATATATATATATATATTTAGTTATAAAGATATTTGAAATATACCAAACTGCTTATAATCCAGTCTTATTCAAATGCAGTAGAGTTAAAAAAAAAAAAAAATACTGAGTAGTGAGAATGTGTTCTGAATTAATGTCGGAGAATGAAAAAAATAATTTATACCTTATTATTATTAATTTATGATTGAGAATAATCAGCTTTAAATACTAGTAGATGGATTTAAGAAATGGGTTACAGACTTGTAAATGTACTTAAATTATAGAATAATACTGATTTCAATGCAGCCATTTATCATATGATGCTATGAATATATTTACTGTCAGCCATATCTGGTCATATGAATGTAGAAAAGAATTTATCACAGAATTATTTCTAGTTTCGCCATGAACAGATAATGTGTCCTGTACCATGAACCATAGTGAGATATGTGAAATAATGAATTTATGAGTATTTGGATAATGATTTATTGGTATTTTGTCATATTCAGTTAAGTAGCTCTGTTAAACATGCTATTATATATCATGACTTCAGTATTGAATGAAATCATTGAGAATTTTCTTATGTATTGGATTTATTTAGTAGATATTATGTGATGGCATGGTTATATTTATTTCTTAGTAATTTTATTAATTAATTTTGTAAAATAATTCAATCTAATATATTTGTATTTGTCATACAATATGGATAACCAATAAATATGATCACCATTTCTTATGCTTGCTTATAAGATTAAAACAGGCAAAATTCTCCATACGTATTGCCACTCAATGCAAGCCAGAGTAATCAATGGATGCCAGAAGACTTGTGCATAAAATCCCCACCTAGTGCTTTCTCATCCAGTATCCCCAGACTCGTTTCTGGCTTGTGGTCTTTGTCAGTGAGGAGCCTTGGACCTGAGAACACTGCATCTAGATCTTAGGATCTAATGCAACCCTCTGGCTTCATCTGAAAGCACTGCATCTAGATCTTAGGATCTAATCCAACCCTCTGGCTTGATCTGAAAGCACTGCATCTAGATCTTAGGATCTAATGCAAAACTCTAGCAACAACCTTTTATCTCTACTTAACTACAAAACTATGAGTCTTAAATTGAAAAAACTATAATATTTTCAATCCAAGCTCAATAACTTATATAGTTATATAGTTCTGAACTCAGTTCAGTACCTATACATTTTGGTGTCTTTGGTTCTTTAATAATCATAGCCACCACTATCCTATTAGGCAGGATTGACTTTAATCCAATAAACATCACATGATCACCATTTTTTATGCTTGCTTATAACTGTTACAGCAAAATTCTCCTTATGTATTGCCACTCAGTGTATGCCAGAAAGCTTGTGTGCAAAATCCCCATCTAGTGCCTACTCATCCAATATCCCCAGATTAGTTTCTGACTTGTGACCTTTGTCAGTGAGGAGCCTCAGATCTGAGAGCACTGCACCTAGATTTTAGAATCTAATGCAACCCTCTGGCTTGCACTGAGTGGCAATATGTATAGACAGTTTTGCCTGTTTTAATCAGTTATAAGCAAACATAAGAAATGGTGATTATGGGATGTTTATTGGCTTAAAACCAATGCTGCCTAATAGGATAGTGGTGGCTATGATTATTAAAGAACCAAAGACACCAAAATATAAGGGAACTGAACTGAGTTCAGACCTATATGACTAAAAAAGCTAATGAGCTTGAATTGAAAATATTATAGGGTTTTCAATTTAAGACTCATAGTTTTTTAGTTAAGTAGAGATGAAAGGTGGCTGCTGGAGGGTTGCATTAGATCCTAAGATCTAGGTGCAGTGCTCTCAGATCCTAGGCTCCTCACTGACAAAGGCCATATGCCAGAAACTAGTCTGGGGATATTGTATAAGTAGGCACTAGATGGGAATTTTATGCACAAGGCTTCTGGCATCCATTGATTACTCTGGCTTGCATTGAGTGGCAATATGTATGCCTGTTTTAATATGGATACTCTGTAGCTCAAGATAACAATCTTTAACATTTGATAATTATGATTAAGAAAATGTAAAATTATGAATTATCATATTGATTTAGTACTATGAGAATTTTATGAAAGATTGAAAATTCATTTCCAAACCATGGTTTCTCAACTTACACATATATGTTAAGTTTAAATGAGTATGTATGGTGTGTTCACTACATGTTAACAATGTTATATATTAAGTTCAAGAAAATAATTGATAGTAAAGGGAGCTAGGCACTTATTAAGTTATAATTAATTTAATTATTTATGAGATGAAACTTAAGCAATACACAGTTTAAATACCATTAAAAATCAGATAATTAAACTTTGAAAGGGAGCTATTCAAAGAAAAGAAATAATATGTAAGCAGAATAGCCTGAGAAATTAAACACATTTAAAATTTTGGGTCATGAATATGGAATACATCTTGTGAATTAAAATTTTTTGTTAATAAACTGATAAAATAATATAAATAACATTTCAGAAATTAATAGATCTTTGTATATAAATCAGAAGGAAATGTATATAAGCATCAAGGAATGGAAGAATTGTATACAGATTATATATAATAAGTGTGTTCTTGTATTTTTCAAACTAATATTCTCTTGTATGTGTTTTCTAGTAGCGGTTTCATTCAATATATAGTTCAGAGAGGTTCGTGACTATATTAAAGAAGAATTTGGAAAAAGAAAAGAAGCCTAGAAAGTAGCTGTTTATTGTATTTTTTATACTTCTAATAAATAATATTATTGTTTTTATTTTATGAAATATATCATATAATCCCAAAGTAACAATTTCTGGTTCAAACTCAATTTCGATCATCTAAAAGATCTAACATTATCTTAAAGCTTTTTGTCTCAAACATTCTTTCATTTATATTTCAAACCAAATTTTTCGGCTGTCCTACAATATATATATATAGTAGATTTCCATTCTTGCTATTAAAAGGTGAGAAGGTTGCCTTGACAGCAGTGAAAAATATTGATTACCATCTTTATTGTGAATGTTTAGATGTTTACTGGTTGGTTTCTAATATATATATATATATAATTAACTTATTTATTCAGTGTACAGAATGTTTAAAACAGGCAAAACACTCCATACAGTACTGCCACTCAGTGCAAGCCAGAGTAATCAATGGATACCAAAAGGCTTGTGCATAAAATTCCCATCTAGTGCCTACTCATCCAATATCCCCAGACTAGTTTCTGGCTTTTAGACTTTTTCAGTGACGAACCTTGGATCTGAGAGCACTGCGACTAGATCTTAGGTTCTAATGCAACCTTTCAAGACTCTCACTAACAAAGACCACAAGCCAGAAACTAGTCTGGGGATATTGGATGAGTAGACACTAGATAAGGATTTTATGCACAAGCCTTCTGGCATCCATTTATTACTCTGGCTTGACTGAGTGGCAGTACTGTATGGAGAGTTTTGCCTGTTTTAATAAACAGTTATGAGCAAGCATAAGAAATAGTGATCATGTGATATACAGAATGTTTACTATAGTAGATTGAAAAGCCTAAGTTCAAATCATATATAAAATAGATGTGCAGTAATAATTATAGATTAATTTAAGACCATTTAGTATCAAAGCAGTCCACACCATAGATGCAAAAGCATTTTTGTCTATAATATGCTTTACTTTAATACTAAATAGTGTTGCTTAACATAATACGTGATGAGCATTTCAAAATTTACTGATCTATTTATTATATAATTTTAGAATTGTTTAATTTGATTTATGTATATATTATAAATAGAATAGTTAGAGATAGAAGAATTATAATTAAAAAAAATAAGTTAAAAAGCAGAAAAAGAAAGAAGATAAGAAAAGATTGATATTCTTCCTAAGAATGTTCTAGAGAAAAGTTGGTGAGTTATTAATGAGATCTGGTTTTGGTTGATACTTTTATTTATTTTTAATTTTTTTTAAAAACTACATTCAGCAGTAATTGGATTCCAGGAAATAATAAAAATATTTAAATCAACTTTTGAAAATAATATCATCATTGTCACACATAAAATTTAATATATGTTGTGATTAAATTATTTTGCAATATTCTTCATTGCATATAAGAAATTGTATTGTCAGCTGCACTGTGTTGATATCTACATCATAATGATGAAAATCATTGTGGTTCCAAGATTTCTTATAGATATCAGAAATCATTGATAATAATAAACTCTATAAAATACATATACTTGACATAAGCACACCTACAATACAATTTATATTTTAAAACTATTCACATTAAGATCAAACAAAAATAACAAAAATGAATAAAGTACAGAAGATAAAAAGCATAGTACAATAATAAACCCAGAAAAGAAAGTAAAAAAACAATAACATAATTAACTTTTATAAGATGGGGCAAAAACTGAATGAGAAATGATATATGATGTTACCCATATCAATAGAGTGCAATATAAAGAGATAACAAATTAAGAAATGATTTATGATGTAAGATGCAAAATGAGAAAATTACTGAGAAATAATTAGGATGGTACTCATTTAAATACTGTACAAGATAAAGAAATTACTGAACTAGGCAAGATTTATAATGGCATTTATAGTAATAGAGCACAAAATTAGTCTAAATAAGAAATGATTCACAATGGTGCCTGTATAGATAGGGCACAAAATGAGGAAATGGATGAATAAGAATAAGAAATGATTTCTTATGACACACATATAGATGGAAAGCAAGATAAAGAAATGATTAAATGAGAAATGGTTTATATTGGCCCCCATTCAGATAGTGCAAAAAGTTGATAAAGTGAATGAGAAATGATTCATAATGATACTCAAATAAATTATGTGCAAGATGAGAAAATGACTGAATGAAACATGGTTTACTTTGGTATTCCTAAAAGAAATGCATAAAATGAGGAAATGACTAAGAGAAAAATGGTTAATGGTGGCACTCATATATGTAGCATATTAGATGAGGAAATGTCTAATCGAGAAATAGTTCATGATGTTGCCCATGTGACTATGATGTGGTCTAGGATAGCATTCATATAGGTAATGTATATGATGAGAAACTGATGATTAAGACATTGTTTGTGATGGCACTTCTGATGGCAGTGATATAGGTCATGTGCAAGATGAGAAAATTATGAGTGAGCAATCTAAGTAGTGCATAAGATGAAACAACTGATTAAAAAATGGTTTATTATGGCACCCTCTTTCTTGCCATGAGCATGGATCCTATGTTTTAGACTCCCTCATTCTATTACTGAATAAACTCTTCGCTATTATTAAGTGAAAGTGGATAAGAAAAAAATTTAGATATAAACTTATTTAAATTAGTATTTAAAATTTGAAAAATTTATTTAATGTAATTCAACTGTTATTTTCTTTCCACACGTGGTAGAAAAGCTTAAAATAGAAGAAAAAATAGTTTTAGAGGGAAAAAACTGTCACATTAGAATCAAATTTGTTTTGAAAGAATGTTGTTAATCTGAACATAATGTTTTTGCGCGTCGAGCTCTTTAAATTTATGGGTTAACTAAAAGTTAATATTATTAATTTGCTCAGACATTAATTTAAAAAAAAGTAATTTAAAATATATTTATTGAAGAATTTTTTAACTATTTGTAACTCACTTGAAAGATTTTTTTTTTTAAATTACATTTTAAAATTTAACACAGTGAAATTTTATAAGTTATCTATTCATAATGTCTTAGATAAACAAATTAATTATTTGATCATTTTTGCGCTTTTATATGTGCGTCTAAATATATATTATGATTAGATTTTTGGTTAAACTATTTCTATGATATTTTAAAAATTTAAATTTACCGCTACAAAATTAAGATCTCACTTATATTGGATTACTTCATTAATATTTAAAATTATATCTATTACAAGATATTTTCAATTTAAAACTAGATTTTAAAAATGCTATATATAAAAATATAAATTATTCGATATATAAAAAAAGTTTTTCTTAAATTATTTCATTTTACTTTAGAATTTAATATATGATTTTTTTTTTACAGTACAGGCTTTTTCATACCTGCATTCCAATATGTATATATAGTAATATATAGGGGCTTGAACTCAGACTTTCACACCATTCTCAACCCACCCTATCTCTTACTGCTGACACACTTGATCACACAATCTTAAAAAGATAAATAATCACCACACTTGATCACACAATCTTAAAAAGATAAATAATCACCAATATCCATATTTCGTGCTAATCCAGCACTCGCCAGTTGTTCCAGATTATCATCTCTACACATATATACAATCAATGCTCGGCTTATATTAAGATACTTTAATAGCCAGGCTTCAATCCACTCCAATCTCCAACTCTTCAGTCATCCATACCATTGAAAATCTGATGATGAAACGCTCAAAGCCCGCATTGGTGATAACCTTCTCATCCTACCCACGTTGATCATAAGTCACTCTGACCCCTTATGTACAGGGCATAATCCATTAACATACATATATGCGGGATGGGCAGACCTTACAGCACTATATTTTAATATATGATTTTTTCTACAGTGCAGGCTTTTTCACACCTGCACTCCAATATGTAATATATAGGGGGTTTGAACTTAGACTTTCACACGACCCTCACCTATCACACTATCTCATACTGCTGACACACTGTAGTCAAGTGTATCAGCAGTATGAGATAGTGTGGATAATTGAGGGTCATGTGAAAGTCTGAGTTCAAACCCCTATGTAGAATTTAAGTAATCAATAAATACTAGATGATATCATGCTGTAATAGTTTTTTTCCAGCTCTGTAGAGGAAAATATAACATTATTCCGTATGTTATCCAATGATTAGTCAAGCTAATATTAAATGGGTCTAGGATAGAATAAAGTAACCATATAAGAAAGTCATGTGATATTATTTATTTTTTCTAAATATTAACTTATTGTATGTAAGTAAGAAATTAAATTGTTTATGCATATATAAATTTAAATTAACGGAAAAGACGTTTTAAATAATGAAACAGAATAAAACGAGCCTATGTGTTTCAGTTATTACATAGTAGAGATGTCTGCCCATCCTTTGTATATGTATTAAATGGATTATGTCCTGTACATGAGGGGTCAGATTGACCTTAGGTCGACATGGGTGTGACAAAAATCTCAGCCTCAGGGTGGCCTTTGAGCATTCCATCATCAGATTTTCAATTGGATGGACGGTTGAAAAGTTGGAGGGTGGAGTAGGTTGAAGCCTGTCCATTAAAGTATGAGGTTTGGCTATCTTAATATATATCAGAGCACTTATAGCATATATGTGTGGAGATGGTAATCTGGACCAACTGATGAGTGCTGGTTTAGCATCAGTGTTATGAGATAGTGTGGAGAGTGGTGGGTTGTATAAAAGTCTGTGCTCATATACCCTATATATTACATATACATACACTGGTATATAATAAGCCTGTGTGTTTCAGTCAATACTAACAAAGTAATTACAACATTTCAAAATATATAATCCTCTTAGAAACAGCTTTAAGGAAATATATAAATAAAACCAGATCAAATTTGGTAAAGAGAACTAATTAGGAAGACTCATTAGAGAGAAGATCTGCAAAGCTCTATAACCTAGGAAAATCAAGATCTAAAAATTTTAGATTGTTTTGTAGTTCCGATGTATATATAATTTTAATTAGTAGATTAAGATACTTTTGAATTATGTACACAAGTCTGAAGAGTTCTCAGCTCCAATCAATGTGTAATAAATGTACCTTGTACATTTGTCATACCACATTTAAAAAATGGACAAATCAGTCTATAGTATGTGTACATTCCATAATGTGTATAAGTGATTGTAATATTTGTATAGATGGTTGGTGTCGACACTCCAAAATAGTTGATGAAATATTCATATTTCAGAATGGTTGGCCAACTTTTTTCCATGATGATTCAATAATATAGATTTCATACATAATGACGAGAGCTGAATTCTTCCAGATATATATATATATATAATTAAATATGGAAAGTTATTGTCATTTTTATACTCAAAATAAATGGAAGAATAAATAATTGAGTTGTCTAGTTATTGTGATTATCCATATATCTATATTATTTTTCCGAGTTATTTTTATTCTCTCAGTAGTATATGTGAAATATAGCATCATGATTTGTAAGCCATATTATGGAAGCTTCCAGAGAATGTCCATATAAAAAACTAACAATTAGAATATTTATTTAAAAAAACTAATTATTAAAGAACAATATTCAAGCCCATGCCTTAAAACAGGTCAGCACAATTCTAAGATATAATTTTCTTCTTCTTCCTTTTCCTATGTATTAATTTCTACTTTAACATATCTTACCATTTACACCTTTCTTACAAACTTTATCAATACTCTTTATTCATATCAAACTAACAGTGAAGAGATCTGATGATGACTGCAGGTTAGTTGAAACTGTTAGTTTAATATAAATAAAGAGTATTGATAAAGTGTTTAAGAAAGGTGTAAATGGTATGAATTCTAAGATATACAAGCAAGTTTCAATGGAAATTAAATATTCAATAATAAAACAAAATTATTCAGAAAAGATTGTTCAATTAGTGAAGTGTACTAAGTATTGTATGCTATGTTTTTTGTTCAGAGATAGGTTAGAGGGGGATATGATCAAGTATTAATGCTTGATCATCATTTATATAGCATCCTATGTGCATTTGCACAGTGGTAAAGTGGCAATCTAAAGCATTCCTGCAATAACTCTTAAATGACAAATAAATAAAAATCAGATCAATTGAATAGAAATTTATACTCGATTTCTTTTTCATCACATGACTTCAAGAGCAACTCATTAAGTGATTTTTTTTAACAGTGATGGTCGTATACTTTGTCATTGATTGTCATCTTTTTATCATATATTATTCTAGGATTGATTCAAATTTCTTTAATTTTAATCTATTAATTAAAACAATCTAATTCTTTTTTGCATTGTTTTATAATTACTTATATATTTATGCTTTTGAATACAATGCTTTTTATAAACTTTTATCTTATTTACTAACAGTTTTGACTGATTCAAAATCTTTATCAGCGATTTTCTAAATTTGCTACAATAAATATGTTTTTGTTCAAACAAACTTAGAAAAAAGTCTGAAGTATGTAGAACAATTGTAAATATTAGTAAAATAAAGTAAAAGATTATAAAAAAGCATATATATAATTCTAGCGGGATAGCTTTGTTTCAAAAAGGTCAATTTTATAAAGATTATTTGATTAAGTCAAATAATTTTTTACTTTTGGGAAATATATATATTCTAGCACAAATGTGTGTGTGGCCAACTGTTCCCAGAAGGTATAAAGTGTCAATATAAAATAGATAACTAAAAACAAATGAGCTGAGTGCTTTCAAAGGAACTTGCCTTCATAATCATAGCTTGCTACTACATTTAATGATATGAAAATATGCTAATTCCATTTCTTTGATAAAGCATAGCATGTGTCCTTCCTATTTATGGCATTCTTGTCTTGTGAGATGAAGAAGGCCTTTTTGATTTTTCTTTTAAGGTCATGTCTCTTTCTACACATGATTGTGGGATTGTCTGGAAAGCACCAGAGCACAGGTCATCATGAGTGCTTTCCAGACAATCCCACAATTGTGTGTAGACAGACACATGATCTTAAAAGAAAAATCAAAGAGGCCTTCTTCATCTCATGAGACAAGGATGCCATAAATAGGAAGGACACATGCTATGCTTTATCAAAGAAATGGAATTAGCATATTTTCATATCATTAAATGTAGTATCAAGCTATGATTATGAAGGCAAGATCCTTTGAAAGCACTCAGCTCATTTGTTTTTAGTTATCTATTTTATATTGACACTTTATAGTTTTTGGAAACAGTTGTGCCACACGCGCACACATGCTAGAAAGATTATTTGAGTGTTGGGTACTCTGATAAATTTGTCAAAAGTATTTTATTTAATAGTAATATTTGTAATGATGTAATGAATAAAGAAAAATATAATTTTCTTTGCAATTAAAATTATCTTCTTACAAAATTGTCTGTAAAAATAGTAATTTGTTTGTAAATAAGAAAATTGCTTGGAAAAGAGGTATTACTTTGAAGAATTTATTAAATAATGCAAAGGAAATTTTTGATAGAAAGACTAATCCTGGAGTAGTGTATATTATCCCTTGTTGTTGTAAGATGGTATATATAGGTCAGAGTTGTTTGAGCTTAAATGAAAGAATAAGGGTACATAAAAGTAGTGTTAGAAATAAAAGTAATATCTTAGTTCTGCTTTGTATGTCCATGAAAAAATACAGTCCACACTATTAATTTTGATGAGACTAAGGTTGTCTTCTTTGAGAGAAATGAAATAAAAAAGAAAAATTAAAGAATCTTTATTATTAAAAATTTATGATTATGAAAGCAATTAACTTACTTAAAAGTTCTTTTAATATTGAGGGTGAATGAGAAGTAAGTGGAAATGTGGGTAATGTTTAGTTTAAATATGTTGTTATTTTGTAATTCTTTACACTTGAGAAGTCTGCTTCTAGCAGTGAAACCATTGGTAGTGTTTTAGAGTTTATTTTCTTGGCTGGTCTCATTGAGTTGTAAATGTGGGATAATTTTAATTTTATATATATATATTAGAAGTTTGTCTCCACTTAAAAAAATTTAAAAATATTATATTTAGTAATAATATTTGTTTTTATATACTTTTTAGTATTTACATCATTCAAATCTCTACTGTTCAAAAGCATTCTCTGAGACTGTAAAAATTCTTTGAAAAACAACCAGAACCAGCTTGGTAAGTTTCAAGAAATAGTTTATACCCTTTCTGACATTGTAAATAAATGCTGCCTCCTCACTCTATGACTCCAGATGAAGTATACCAAGAAAATTAAATTCCCTATCAATAAACAGAGAACAATGCTCACTCCTACTGTAAATTACAATTATGCCAACCTAATGTCACCAAATCCCTTGGTACATATCCATGACATTCTCAATTTTGGACCCCATTTCATTAGTGACATCTGGAAACATCCTATCAGAAAGTTAGTGGCTGTAATTGAAACTAATTTTATTTAACACCTCCAGCATGAGAGTATCATTTGTCAAGTGGTGCAAATCGCTGCCTTATTGTCCCAAAAGAATTGCTGTGACCAATAAATAATTTTTGATAACAACATCCCATGTGACAAGGAAGATAAGGTCAGTGCTTCATGCTTTACCTAAACAAGATTTCATATCCAAAATAAACACCCAGATCATTAACTTAAATTTAAATCAATAGTTTCCTATAATATAAAATCACAAAAGGACAAATTTATATAGTATTATGCAAATACTACAACAAAACCTTTCATAACAGGGATTCTACAGTATGTATCCCTCAGATGCCACAGCCCCTAGACTATTTTCCAATAATAAACTACTTAAGAATGCACCCCTTTGCATCCAATGATTGTCTTTGGTGGCCCTTATTATTACAAAGCTTCTAAGATAATAAACCAATGGCTTCCCAACTCACTTGGCTTTGGCAAATATGCCATGAAATCCTCCTTTGAATGTGTGGATCTAATTAAGCACACCCATCTAAACAACAAGACTACCTCACATCACTTGATGTTACTGAACTCTATGGATCGATCCCTCACATAGCTATCACCCAGCTGATCAAACAAAAATTACAAAGCATAGAATACAACTCTCTTAAAGCAGAATTCATCATTGAATGTTGAACATGGATCCATAATGACATCATGGCCTCTTTCAGCAATGTCCATTATAAAATAGATAAATAAAAAGATAGCGGATTCTCTATTAAAAAGTGCTGCTATACAAATAACTGGGAGGAAAACCATAATAATTCATTGGTGTATTTTCAACTAAAAAAACAATGTTTGAAAAAAAAATGAATATGAAAATACTTTTAAATGATGCATTTAAAAAAAAATGAATACTTGGAATTCTGTAAAATAGAACAGAAAATTTTAATGATGACAAAAAACAATGTGAAGTGCTAAAGAAGGCTATAGAAATAACAAAAAGTCTCAAAAGTAAAATATAACATCTTGGCATTAAAAGAAAAACAGTTTTGGCAATAAAAAGAAAAATATATACTCTTGTTAAAAAATGGCATGACATCATGAAATGTATGAAAAAACACTACAAACAAATTATATAAAACAAAATAAAAAAGAAAGCAATATAGCCTCCATAATTACAACATCTTTTGAAATTCCAAATATTTTAAATTAAGAGATGAGATATGCAATTAAATCTATTAAAAAGTAAAAAGCTTCAAGAAATAAGGGAATTATTATAGAAATTTAAAAACAAAAACAAATGATGAATAAACCCATATAGCAATATCTAAACAATAAAGAAGTATCAGATAATTGGAAGAATGCCATAATGATACTGGTATTTAAAAAAGATGAAAAGAAAATATTAGAAATTATAGAGCTATCAATCTTTTATCAGCTATAAAAGATCTTTCCTAGTATAATTACAACAGCATCTACAGTGAATTTTGGCATTGAACTGACCAAAAGAACAAGTTGAATTTATAAGTGATTTTAGCACAATAGATAACATCAAATATTAAGAAAAACTATAAAAAGAATTAATAGGCACAATTATGATGATGATTAAAGTTTTTGAATATCAAGTTATATACTGGGATATTTTCACATTTTGGAAAATATTTATTAAAATGTCACAACTATAATTTGATTGCATGATGATAATAAAAAAATTAAGGGTATTTGATAGAATGATTCAGTATCTCTAAAATGTTTTAAACAGTTTTACAAAAAGCTAAGAAAATAAAAAATGGAGATTACTTATATCATAGATTTTGCAGATGCTGTGTTTTTGTTTTTTTCTCATGTGTCATAGCATCTCCGGGAAGCGTTGGAATTTAAGAAATATTACAAGAATTATCAGATGAAAGCAAACAAGTTAGAAATTAAGATAAGTACTAAAAGAAAACTAATGTAATGTTCCAATGTTTTTTCAAAAAAAAAAAGGGGAGGGGGGGATAAAAGTTGATGATAATGAATTTAAAAAAGTTAACACTATAAATATTTTTGACAGATTATTAATATAGATAGAATGTAATAGTTTAAATCAATCATGAAATTAAACTAGGATGGAATACTTTTGGTATTAATAATTTTAATAATAATAATAAATACCTATGTATTTGAACAAAAGGTTTTTATGTGTGGGAGATGATAATCTGGACCAACTGATGATTGCTGTTTTAGCATGAAATACATATATTGGTGATTATTTATCTTTTCAGCATATATGTGCTTGAGTGTATCAGTGTTATTAGATAGAGTGGAGAGTGATGGGTCATCTGAAAGTCTGTGCTCATATACCCTATATATTAAATATACCTTATAAGTTTTGTTATAATTGCTTGTTAATCTGCCAATGTGGAGATTCGGATCATCTGATAAGAGATATTGTTTGCAAAATGCCATGACTAAAGTGAGTTTCTTCACTTATATATGGTTAAGAAAATATCAAATTGAGATGAATGATACACTGACAAAAAACAACAAATTTTAGAATATTTTACCAGTGCTTTCTTTTGTATTTGAAATTTGGATGCTTAAATGAAGAACTATACAGAGATTTTTAACAGAGATGAGTATAAGTAAGAAAAATAAAATAAAAATTTATATAACATCACAACACTATGCAAAAACTAAAATTTTACTAAAATCCTTCTACAATCATGGTTTCATCTATTAATAAATAGAACTTTTCAAGTGAAATTTCACTAAACATACAACAACACACATATATATATATAATTAAAAGTTAGTCAATACTTAGACAATCCCAAAATCAATAACAATCAACAATTTCAAACTGTTGTCAAGGTAACTTTCTATATATATATGTATATATAAAAAATAACCTTCCCATCATTCATTTCAAAAAAGTAAAAAGGACAAAATGAAAATAAAATAGTGTAAAGTAAAAAAATTAAACAGATATCATTAATATGATTGAAAGAATTGAAATGACTGAAATGTAGTTTTGTTGGAGCTATCATGAGAAAGGATGACAATATATGAACAAATGAAGTTTTAAACTGAATTCCAAAAGATTGTAAAAGACATAGAATGAGATCAGATGTGTAAGATAAAAAGTTTGTCAAAGTGATGTGGAAAAGAGAAGACATGGATAAAAAAAGCTGGACTAAACTCAGAGATTTTCATCCCTTAGTAGATGATAATGGATAATACAAAACCATTAAACATCACATGATCATCAATTTTTATGCTTACACAAGCTGTTTACATAGAGACTAAACTCTCCATATAATGGTGCCACCAGTGCAAGCCAGAGTAATCAATGGATGCAAGCAGGTTTGTGCGTAAAATCCCTATCGAGTGTCTCACTGATGAATGCCACAAGCTAGAAACTAGTCTGGAGATATTGAATGAGTAGGCACTAGATAGGAATTTTATGCACAAATCTTCATGCATCCATTGATTTTTCTGGCTTGCACTGCAGGCACTACTGTATGGGGAGTTTAGCCTCTGTGATAATACAAACAATATAATTTTTTAAACAAACAGTTTCATTCACATAAATGCATTAACAAATAATTTTTCTTCATCTTTCACAAATAAAAAGTATAAAGTACTTATGATTAAAAATATTCTCAGCTATACTTTACATAAGCAGAAATTAGTTATATTTTTTATTTACATTATGGCAAAATGATTAAGAATATTGAGTTTAAAATGTTAAATTGTAATTTTTGCTTAATAAGAAACCTAGAAAAATCGATAGAATGCCCTATGCTTTTATTTGAAAAAGTTGAAGAAATTTTGTTTGTGACTATTAGCGTATTCATGTGAACAAAAGAACATCTTTAATTTATATATATTGAAACAGTGTTATATTGCCAAGATATATGGAATAGGCAAAAAGAGCAGTTGAAGATTAGAATTGTTATTTTTGTTAGTATAGAATCTGAGACAAAACTCTCCATATAGTAATGCCACCCAGTGCAAGCCAAAGTAGTCAACTGATTGAAGAAGGTATGTGCATAAAATCTCTATCTATTGCCTACTCATCCAACATTCCCAGACTAGTAGTATTTATAGCTTGTATCTATTAATTACTTATATCCATTGATTATTCTAGATTGCATAAGTATAGGGAATGGTGATCATGTGATGTTTAGTGGTTTAATGGATCAACTCATTTAAATTGATTAAAAAATAATTTAAAAATATTAAGAAATAGGTTCAATATTCATATAGGTGTGTATACATGTGTGGATGTGCATGAAAAATAATTGGAACAATGTAATTTTTACAGAAATAAAAAGATTAAATCAAATAATTTTTACTTTTGGAAAATATATGTAATCAAGCACGAGTGCGTGTGTGGTGCAACTGTTCCCAAAAGCTATTAATATAAAATAGATAACTAAAAATAATAAACTAGCTGAGTGCTTTCAAAGGATCTTGCCTTCATAATCATAGCTTGTTAATACATTTAATGATATGCAAATATGCTAATTCCCTTTTTTAATTCCATTTTTTTGATAAAGCGTAGCATGTGTCCTTCCTATTTATAGCATCACTGTCTCGTAAAATGAATAAGGCCTATTGTCTGGAATGCACTCGTGGTGACTTGTGCTCTGGTGCTGAGAGAAAACTGAATAGGTGGAAGGATCATTGCGAGCTCTATTGTATGAATATTTATGTTGTGCTAATCGTGTGGCCAAAGATGCTCTGCTTTCCCCATAATATGTGCCTTTACAATTATTGTTGGAACACACAATATTATATACTGTGTGGGGGGTCTGTAAAAATGGAGTTTGCTCTTTGGTATTATTAATTAAATTGTTAGAATTTGGAGGGTTCGAAAACAAAGCTGATATTTGTTGTTAAGGATGGAATGCAATTTCTTGTGTAAATTGGATATATATGGAAGCAATAATCTGGGTTTATCCTGTATGATGTGGGTGTTAAGCTGTTTACTCTGTATATGTAAAAAAAAATTTTGTCAACAATGGCCTGGCTGAACCCTAAATTCAATAATTCATCACTATATTCTATTACATTTGCTTTTGCATCTGCCTCAAATTTACATAACAACCTGTTTCTGTGCAAAAAAAATGCTAGGCCAGATAATTTATGTTCTATTGGTGTGTTAGATTGGGGGTGTATATGGCATCTGATCTCCAATGGTTTGATGGCCATATTATAATGGCAGTGGTTGTTTTCTCTATGTACTTTGACATCAAGATATTTAACTTGTTGGTGAGTGTCTTCAGTTGTGACATTCACAACTAGTGTTGTACTGGTTTCCAATTCAACTTTGATCTGTGTGATGATCTCAGGGGTGGTAGCAATGGATAGGTCATCCACATATCTAGTGTATACTAGAAAGCATGCAGGGTTTAAACTAGGTATGATTTTCTTCTCATAGTAGCTCAGGAAGATGCTGGTAGCTACACCACTCAGTGGTAAACCCATAGACCAGCCTTGTTTCATGGAGAACCACTGGTTTCTGAAAAATGCCACAATGTTGTTGTCTAACCAACATAGAAAGTCATGGAATGAAATCTACTTGAGGTTGAGCTATTTTTTGTATTAAAAGTTCATTTCTGACAATTTGGATCGACTTGTTTCTATTGACAGAGCCATATAATTCAGAAACATCCATAGTGGCCAATTTGATGTTGAAACAGTAAGATTCCTATTCGAATCTTAAGTTTCACCTTTTTCTGTCGTCTCTCACTGACCGGTCTATCCCGCCCAGATTTAAACTTTTTGATATCGAATTGTGTGTGTAACAATATTAAAAATGTATAAATATATGTAGAATTCAGCTTAAACACGCACACATTTCGATCTCAAATTAAACGCAATAAATAGGGATAAATAATATAATTTAGATTTCTTTTAGTTATATAATTTTGTATAATTTTAATCATTTATTTTGGATTATAAAGTTCGTATTTATTGCTTTGTTTAAATTTCGTTTAATAATAATTCTAAAAATATCTGATGTAATATTTAATTAAAAGTTAAAATAATCTTATGTTCCCTTTTTGTTTTTGAAATTTAAAAGCATCGGTCAGTGATAGATAATAGATTAATTAAAGAAAAATTCCCCAAAATATAATTAGTAAATATAAAATGTAAACAATAGAATGGCAGCTTTCTTTAATTAAAAACCAACAAAATGCATTGATTATCCTCAGGGCAGATTAAGTAGAACCTAAAAATATCTTAACAAAAATGTGAAAGATCAAGATAAAAAAAGAGGCCAGCTTAGACTTGCTGGAGACATTCACTTAAACTTTAGCTTCGCTCTCTATCACTGAGAGTCTCCAAAAATATAAAAATAATTTGTTCCTGCCAAGGTATGACCGAGTAAAGCACCTAGATTATTCTCCATCGGGAGATGGCCTATCAGATGCTGAACTTTCCATTGCCCGTCATAAATTCACCATGAAGATCTGCTGCCTGAAATAAATGAAAAAGCTGCTGCTGTGAAGTTAAATGAAATATCTAAATACAAGAAAGACTTGCCACTCGTGAACTTTTTGCTGCTAAACTAATGGAATCAGAAAACTTCTTATAAAACAGGTACCTGTCTGTGTTCAAACTCTAAAGTACTCTAATAATATGCTATAGCTCTTCTTCATAATACTTATCTAAATTATAAAATGTAAAAACTACCCTTTGTATAACTAAATTGAATAATTAATGTAATGTGTAAATTTCTCTACTAATCTAGCTTACCTCATTCTATCTTGGGTGCGTATTTCTATAATCTACATTTCTATCTATAGTTATTATTTAATTATTGCATGCTCATAATTATTTCAATTTTCAAAGTTTAAATCTATGATCGTATGAAATAGTGAATGCGTGTCACATTTTCATTAATATGTACTTTCCTAAATAACTAAACTTTCATATAAATTGACACGCATTCAGTGCATCATTTATTGTAATGCAGGGGTCTACTACTTCGCAAATGGCTGACGTATTAGTTATTATAATTCCCAATTTATATATGTTTTGTATTTATTAAATCATCATGAATAATTCCAGAAAATTACATTTCTTTGAGAGTCACCAACGTTCTTTAGTAAATGTTGATAATGTAGAACCGAATTAGAAATCTATTTAAATCTCATCATAATCGATTATCAGTATACATGTGTTACGTTTTAGAGACGCGATGACCCATTCCGCCGTGAAATTTCCGGATTCTTCAGGGTTGAAATTAACCCCAGTCGTCCTACACAAGCGGGCATAATGGGTGCTCCCGTAGGATTTGACAATGTCATGCAGCCAGCCGGCAAATTGCGCCACGTACCGCTTGTCCCTGGTTATGCTTATGTGACACCTTACTTCATCGGACCGAGGCAGAGACCAGTCTGATATTCTTATAAACCCATTCGCGGCATTGCAGTTTCGATATACTGCCATTCCATATCGCCTTTCTAAAGCGTACCACGTGTTCCTTTGCTCAATTTTATTATTCTATATATCACTCCGCCTCTGCATTATCTTCGTAATTCACTCTCAAATAAATGTTTGCCCTTAGTTATAAATAAATATTTTAATTAAATAAATATATGTCTGCCATTACTCTTATAACCCATACTGTAGACTCTTGCATTGCAAAGGTATAAATTCCCCAAGGCATGCATTAGAAATACTTACTCGAGAATTTTAGGTAGCTAGATTAAGCCTTCATAAGTGAATTCCTTTTGTAAACATTTCAGTATCGGAAATACCGCTACTGAAATCCTCAATATAAAATAATGTGTAAATAAATAAATGTATTCTTTAAAATATAATCATGTTGCAAATCCCGCTACTGAAGCTGTTAGTCCATAAAATATTATTGATTGTTTTATTAAAATGTATTAATAAATAATTTTAAACTATACGTCTGCAATTACGTTTCATTTATTCGATACCCATTCTATCTAATATTTCCTTGATTATGTAAATATGAATGTTTAATTAATATTAGTTTGATTATTGGCTAACTTGAGAATAAAATCATGAATCTCTTGCATCTCCCTGACCACCGTGCCTAAGGAAATATTTACTAATGTCGCATCAGATGCGTTGTTTCGTGGATTGTATTGTGGAACCGATAAACTATGTTCGAACTCAGTACCACGGGTGGCTTTGCTACTCGATGGTGCTGCTGTTCTGTATGGTGGTCGAATTCTGCACTATGTTTACGAGTCACACGTTTTCTGACCGTTACAATGTTTGGGTTTAGTTGTAAATCTTTGATGGAGGACCCAAATTGTGCAGATGAATTGATAGCATATGCTCCAACGCCCAACATTTGGATGAGTTTTTTGTTCACCCACTTGGCTGTCTTTGCATAATGTACTCCACTGAAGTCTAGCATTAATCGGACCGGCGTGTTGTCTTTATCTGTTTTGGCACTCCCAAAAATCCTAAAACATATTCAAAAATATATTCATTCAAAATTTTAAAATGTATTTGATGTTTGTCACTAAACATTTAAATAAAAAAAAATTAAAAGTTTTTTTTATTATTTCTTAGGAATTAAGATTGGTTTAAAATTGATTAGAATGTTAAATAAATAAATAATACTTCTGTATATAATATAAAATAACAATTCGTGTCAATTGTTAATACAGAGTTTAATATAAATAAATAAAAACAATATTTCCAAGCGCTTTCAACTCTTATGAGTCCTTATCAAGGCAGTGTAAACAATTCTATTTTCTCCTAAGTGATGAAGCTAACATTTCATTGTATTGGCCAGGAACAACTAATCGAAAAGCTGGTTAATTTTGAATTCATAGCACAAGATGAATTTTGTATAATATATGATTCTTTAATCTTGCATTTTTTATCATGTGTTTTATTCATTAATATTGTAAAATCCTTTGGACTACATATATGGCCTGTATTATTTTGGTGA
Source organism: Epiperipatus broadwayi (assembly GCA_028023455.1). Lineage (NCBI taxonomy): Eukaryota > Metazoa > Onychophora > Udeonychophora > Euonychophora > Peripatidae > Epiperipatus > Epiperipatus broadwayi. Next base: position 108,787 of record JAQFVV010007200.1, on the reverse strand, counting down.
ACATAAAAAGCTGAATAAACTGTATCATCTTCTCTTGCTCTATTATAAGTATATTTATGTTGTTGAAGGTGATATTTAATATTTGTTTTGGTTTCTCCAACATATATTGCACTACAATTTATTTGTGGGCATCTAATAGAGTATACAACACTGCTTTTATCCTCCTTATTTATTATTTCCTTAGAATTATTTATTAACCTATTAAGGTTAGGTGGAGTTCTCCATGCTAATCGAAAATCTTGACTTAAAACTTTTATTATATTTTTATTAATATTGGGAATAAAAGCTAATCAATGGCTGTGTTCAAATGAAATGTTTATGAAAGATAATATAAAATGTTATATGCAAGATTTAATACAAGTGGGTTATAATAAACAAATGCTATTATCTACTGTATTGAAGCATTATAAACAACGTCATTATAGTGACCATATAAATATGAATAATAAACCATGGATGTCATTAGCTTTTATTCCCAATATTAATAAAAATATAATAAAAGTTTTAAGTCAAGATTTTTGATTAGCATGGAGAACTCCACCTAACCTTAATAGGTTAATAAATAATTCTAATGAAATAATAAATAGGAAGGATAAAAGCAGTGTTGTATACTCTATTAGATGCCCACAAATAAATTGTAGTGCAATATATGTTGGAGAAACCAAAACAAATATTAAATATCGACTTCAATAACATAAATATACTTATAATAGAGCAAGAGAAGATGATACAGTTTATTCAGCTTTTTATGTTCACCAAAATAATACAGGCCATATATGTAGTCCAAAGGATTTTACAATATTAATGAATGAAACACATGATAAAAAACGCAAGATTAAAGAATCATATATTATACAAAATTCATCTTGTGCTATAAATTCAAAATTAACCAGCTTTCTGATTAGTTGTTCCTGGCCAATACAATGAAATGTTAGATTCATCACCTAGAAGCTTGGAAATATTATTTGTTTTTATTTATTTATATTAAACTCTGTATTAACAATTGACACGAATTGTTATTGTATATTATTAGAATGTTAAATAATGTAATTAAGATTGTTTTTAATGCAAAAAAAATTTAGATAAAAGAATTCTTTTGTAGTATTATTATTAGAGAATAGACTAAAATAAATTGCTTAGATTTAAAAATTTTTGATTTGATTATACTTAAGTACTAATTAATAAAAATACAAGTTAATTTGTACAAATACAAATTAATTTCCAAAGGTAATAAAAAAATATAAATAAAAAAATCAATGAAATTTCAGCTTTTGAAAGAAGTGTTTATAGTCATCCATTAGTCTATAGATTTTCCAATAATGAATAATATTTCTGTAGTTTAATTTTCACTACATCTTTTTCACACAAGATGATAAATGGTTTTTATCCACTTTTAACACCTTGTGGAGAGATGTAATCATAAACCTAAAAGACATGTCAAAAAGATCTATGATCCCCAAAATGTACACTTTGTAATGAACCAGAACTCATCAGTTGTCCCAGGCAACAATCCCTTACACATATCTTTATCATTGTTCACTATATATAGTTTATTTGATAAGTGCTCAACATGCCACCCTCACAACTTTGACACCAATCATTTACCATTCTAAAAAGAAGACTAAAAGTTTGATTTACCTGAATTACCATGGAACAGATTCTAAATGCCAGCAACCTATGAAATGAAGAGATAAAGTCAAATTTCCACCATGGCTTTCAAAGAAAAGAACTAATTCCTTATAATGGTGCAATAAAAATTGAAAATGAACCTGATTTAATCTTATGAAACATGAAGCTTTAACCCCACTCAAAATGGAAAAGAAACTATCATGGAGAAAAATTTGCTAGCAATTACGTACATAGTTACAGATGTATATATATGGGGCTGAAAATGTAAACTAATGGTAATATTTATTTTGAACTAAAAAAAACTTTTACATTTATTATAAAGTGCTTTCTCTTTTTATAGATATATACAGTATTTTTAAAATCAATTATGAAAAATGTTGCTCGTTCTTAAAATTATATTTTATAGTTGTAAACTTTATTTAAACTTTATAAACGACTTGTTAGTAATAACACACAAATAGATAGTACAGGATAGTAATTACACAAATGTTTCGAGTATTATTATTGGCCACTCTTCTTCAGGTGTTCCTGGCCTGACCAATGACAACAATATTAGCAAGTCAATCCTATAACTAAATGAGCAATTCTGTCATTAAGTTTTGTATATATATAATTGTTTATACTATTTCTTTTATGTATAGACTTGGTTTGAATAATTAAAAAAAAAAAGTTTAAGCAGCTTAGCTAGAAAGAAGAACAAGTCCGCCCCCATGCCCCTTTTTTATTGTTAGATTGTTTAAAAAGCTAGACTTGCTTAAACTGTCTAGTCTGAAATATTTAAAATGCTTGTTATTTGATGTCAAAAAATTATAAAAATAATTTTAAGTTTTAAAAGAAATTTTTTGTAAAATTAATTATTGTTTCCAAATTAAGGGTTATATTTAATATAATAATCAATCTAAATAAGATTGTATATATTTGAGGGTTATATAAACAACAGTTAAATAAATATGTGTATCTATGGAGTAATCCTGTGAAAACTAATATCTAGTAGTAATAATAGCAGTCAGTAGTCGTAGTAATAGTATTATTAACTGGAATTTATTTTAAATGATTTGAGGAAGTTCATCTATTTGTGGCTGAAATGTTAAATATATAAAGACTGACGATTTGTTTTATATTCATACATGAAAGTATAAACTATATTTATGCGTGTATTTGAATGTGTATTCATTCTGATGGCAGAGATCGATTGTAAAACATTGTTATGCGATTTATATAAATAAAATGAGATTACAATGATAAGTATTGAGATATTATATTTAAGTTATTAAGAAAATATTTAACATTTATGGCATTTTGATATGTTTTTCCAGGTAAATAATGAAGATAGTTATGTTGAATCAATGAAGGTTTTGATATAAACATTTATATATATATGAAATAGTACAAGCTGAATATAAAATAATGAAAATGTTATTAATTAAGTAATAATGAAGATCAAGAGATAGTTTTTAATGTATGTGTTTATGAATGTATTTTTGATATAAAAGTAGAAAGTATTCACTCATTTAATAATAAGGAACCATTGATGATTACCTATATCATTGTGGTCAACTTATTGGCACATTATGATCATCCTAATATATTATTTGCTCTTTCAGAGTAATGAATTACAAAGATTATGAAACTTTCCATACTTGTCTAATTAATCTCTTCATGTTTAAAAATGTTTAATGAGATAGCTTTAATATCGTTTGGCAGAAAATAATTAAAATGTATAAATATCACTTTTCTGTTAACACACACACATAACTTTGTGAAAAATTGAAGATTGTATAAGAGTGAGTTCAAAATAAAACTAAGTCTAATGAAATAATAAAGAGATAGTTAAAAATTATTGACATTGAAAATGGATCTATATTTAAATCACTAAACATCTCAGATCCAAGGCTTCTCACTGATAAAAGCCATAAGCTAGAAACTAGTCTGGGGATATTGGATGCGTAGGTACTAGATAGGGATTTTATGCCCAAGCCTTCTGGCATCCATTACTCTGGCTTGCATTGAGTAGCACTACTGTATGGAGAGTTTTGCCTGTTTTACGAATAGTCTATTAGTAGGCTAGTTATAATTTTATGTATATATTCAATGTTAATCTACTAATAAATTGTATATTCATATTTAATCTGTTTTATGTGGAGTTTATTCTTTTTTAGAAACAAAACTGAGATTGAGATCAAAGCTTCCAGAAGCAATTAAAAAATTAATACTGGTCTAAAATCCAAAATATGATACATAGTGTGGACATCTATCAAATAAAGAAGTTGGAACTAAGCTAGATCAGCTTTAAAGTTCACACACACATTCCACTTACTGTTTATGATCGTGATGATCGATGATTCTTAGATGGCAACAGACATTACTTTTACTTAAATGCATACTTCCTAGACCATTACAATATGTATATATTATTTTCTACTTTTTATTTTTATATATGTAACACTGAATTATCAAAATGAGATGAATTTACTTAAATTAGACTTTATCTAGATAGAAAGGCTAAAAAAAAAAAACACAGAGTAAGTTAAATAAAAGTGTATAATAAAAAATCAAAAAAATCAGATGAGTCAATTTTCAGTTAATTATTCACGAAGTTTTATATTACAAGAAATAGTGCTAGACATTGCTAGTATCAATATTTCATATAAAATCAAAAATTTAAATTTGTCACTAATTTTTGATTAAAATTGTTTAAAAACTCTACAAAAAATGTATCATCATCAGAAATACATTTGTATGTAAAGTTTCAACTAAACTGAAAATTGGAAAGTGATTGAAAATTCAATTATAAGATTTTATTCAGTCATAATAAAAAAGAGAATATATTAGAAAAAAAATTTGATAAGCATATCAAATCATTGATGTCACACACACAAAAAATGTATCTTAATGATACTTCATACATTATTAAGATAGTGGCTACTTTTTTCTTTCATCAATTGAATTATTATAATCAACAAAGTGTGCCATTAGAACATTTGCATATGAAATAGTAATTCATCCTTTTACTTTATTATAGAGCCCTGCATGGTTTAATCCAGTGATAGAGGGTTAGACCCTGGAGCATAAAGTATGCAGAGTGATTCCATATCTAGCCCAGAACTCAAACTTCTTATGAACTTCTAAGCAACACTTTCAGTTAATTGTTTACAGAGCCATTTATTATAATCTTGAGAAACCACTGGCAGTAGATATCAGTGCCATATCCAAGTCTTCAGATTACTTTCTAATTACTATCTTTTGTTAACAAATATAAAAGATGTCTTCTGGATGTATAGATACAATTCAGAGTTGCTAATTGATTATTCTCTTCTAAATCACACTATTACCTAGTATCTACTGATTATCCAAACTTTCAATATATATATATTCTAACCTTGCTCTCGTGCATCTTCACTTCCAGATAATATATGATATAAAATAAAATGGGTTCTAGCTCAGTTAATAATTAATAAATAAAATATTCAGCATTAAAATTAAAATGTTTCACTAGCTCAAATTTAAAATACGAATAAGGTTCAGTTTATAAAAATAAATTAAATAAATATTTAATATTTTCATGAGACTTGAAGTGAAAATACATGTGACAAGATAGATTACATTGAACCAATATCCCACAGGATACTACCTCAATGGCATAAGAACACTATCCCCCCTTTATTACTATTTCAAATAACAAACTCATAGTATTCTTACGACTTTAATAACTTCTACTCACTAAGATTAAACTAATAATTAAGTCTTAATCTTCTATTTAATAATAATCTAGCTCAAACAAAATAATCTCAGGTTCATAAAGTTTATTCTAAGTTAATTTTAAAATACGGTAGTAAAATATGAGAAGGGATTTTATGTCATAATCTACTACACTGAAACTAATAATAATAAATAACAGTAATAATATTCTTCATTGTTTAACTAACTCTGTATATCCTTTATTTTTACTATAATTTTATTACCATAATAAAATAATGAAATAATATAATATGATCTTATATCTTCATGTAATGATATAATAAATACGTGGTAGCATTTTAATAATCTGACAAACAAAATATGTGTGGCAACTGATAGCATATAAATTAATATAATATTGTGATAACTGATTTATGACCAATAAAATAATGTAAGATTATGATTATTTAATTATAATGAATACCAATAAATATTTAAAATTCTTAAATAATTCCCTATTTATCTTTTTGTGCAAAATTATATATTTGTTTCGATTATTATGCATATATCGTGTTTTCATGCAGCGATGTGGAGAAATAAATAACTCGGACACAAAATTTTTGAAATAACAAAATTTAACAAAGTTTATTACTAACAACAAATAAATAAACAATTTATTTACACTATTTATAGTGGATATCCTTAACTTTTTTACTTTACAGTTTGATCTACCGGGTTATAAAAAAATAATTTATATTTCAATTATATCTTTATTTAGATTTAGGACAAAATTTTAAAAAAAATGTTACTATTTGGTTTCTCATTATGGTTAACTTATTACAAATATATTTATCTACTTTATTAGCAACAGCATTTTATCCTTAATATTATTAAACTATCTTATTTTAAAAAATTCATACCTAGAAAAACATTCTATAGAAAACAAAATTTTATAATGAGTATGGATTTCTCAAAATATTAAAAAAATTTCATCTTGCAAAGTCAAAGATGTTACACAAAATATTATCCAAAAATTCAGTACTAGATTTTAGTATTTATCACACAATGTTTACTAATCATAATATATTCTTCCTTAAGCCTTACTTTAGTATGATATAAGTGTAATCATCAATATATTTCTGTTAATCAATAAACAAAAAATATACTATGCATATTGTTTACATAATTTACTTTGTACTATTGTATTTTAAAATATGCAATACTTATTTTTCTCTTAAAAAAATAATACTAAAGCATTTAAAATTATTATCACTTTAAAGAAAATATCTTTGTTTAGATACTTTATTAAAAAAATTTATATTTCATTTCCGAAATAAAATTCAAAATATATTCTATGATTCTTTTCTTTCCTTAGGATACTTTGGATCTTCAATTTTAAGTTATAACGCCTTATTCCTTCTAAGCAAATAAACCAATCTTATACAAAAACGATAGCATAACCTAAGTTCTAAATTATTTATCATTTCTCTTAAACATATCTTACTGAACAATGCAGTTACATGAAATAAAGATAGCGAAAACAGATGCATAGGATTAAGGAAGAAAGCTAGAGTATTACTCTTAACATATCTCAAAATCATGGCGCAGTGCGAAGAGGTATGACATTTACTTGCCTAATATCCTCTAGTACAGGGACAATGTTAAAGCTATTTCTTCAGCTTTATTAGAACATCAAATATTTAAAGAAATATAAACACTGTCCAAATAAAATCTGTATCAGTCATAGGGCTTTGTTAACTATGCTGATATTCACGCAAAGACTAAATATTATTTCCATTCCTTATAACATCCTATTTCTTAAAACATCATCTTGGTTTCCTGTTCACTAAGTACTTCCAAGCCACTATCTCAACATTATTTCTCAAGATTTTCCACATCTTACATCGATAAATAACTATCTGCATTTACAAAACAATAAATAAAATTCATTAATAGTTAAACAATCTAGCTGTTCCACAAGAAAAGTCTGCTTACTTCATTATTCTATATGTCTAATCATATACAATCTACTTAGACAATATTTGAATATCCCATAACATGAAAATTTTAAAAGAATCACATAATTATTTGTTATGTTGGATTATATCACTAATAAAAAAAAAATCGTTGTATGCATATTTTCAAATCAATCCTATCTCATAATGTTTTTTAAAATGTTGTATAAAAATGCATTTACATTTATAATAAAAAAAAAACTTTTACACTTCATCCTTACAATTCATAGATGATCTAAAGAAAACAAAAAAAAATATACATTATAAATTATCAATAGTTATTATTATTACCAATAACCTTTATGTAGTCATCGTGTTCAGTAGGCTTCCTTTATCCATTTGAGCATTCCAGATATAAAAAAAAAAATTCACACCCATACACTTTATATTAAAATATTTTTAGCTAAATTATTAGATTGTTATATTATAAAATTTTAATATTAATAAATTAATGTTTTTATGTTTTTCCTAATCTTATATAAAAATTTAAATTTAAACTAGGTTAACCAAAATAAAAGGAATCAAAACTATAATTACATATTTTCTTGACGATAGTTCCTGTTAAGTCCAAAATGTTTATTATTTTCTCTAGAGCTTTTAAAAATGTTCTCCTCCAAGCGTGTTAAAGTTTAAAATAAAATAATTATTAATCCATTTAGTAAAATTTATAGAAAATAATCCTTGGTTTTAGTATTTAGGATGATAATTATTAAGTCATAATATTAATTAATCCCATGAAGCTTCTTAATCTTCTCTACCAATATTCTCTGCGTATCCGATGCATCAATCCATCTAATTTAATTTTAAAAATATTCGATAAACTTTTAAGTATTATTTGTATTTCCATGGATCCATCTTTTATTCAACTATGTGTTCACTTTTTTATATATATGTTTCCTTCTTGATACATTTAAACTTTCGTTTGGTATTTTTTATAAATCTCTTTTAAAATAAAAAAAACTTCAAGTACTTTTAAACAAATCTTTTCTAAATACATTTTTCAAAACAATTCTAAGAACGGATATTTTAAATATCAAAAATGCTTCTGTAACATATTTTCTTGGGTTCTTTCTTTAATTCTTGAAAATATTTTTTAAAAAATGTTACCTTCAGAAAGGATATAACATTTTACTCCTTTTAATATCATATTATATAAAATAATTCATGCAATATATAATGATCTTATTACCATTTAAAAATAAATCTTGGATAAGCTTATAAATAATACGTTTCAATACATTTTTTTTTTTTAGACTCCGTATAATGTCCAAGCTGTGGTTTTTTTATGTACCAAAACAGTTCTCCGGTGAAGTATTAATAAAGCTGTATCAATAAATATTTCAAACATTTTTACAGTATTACAATTTCTATCCATTTTATTTCGTAGTATATCCATCCTTTATTGCGTAGTTTAGGTTAAACTTCAGATAAAATACTACTGGCAAGTAACTTTTAAAAAATTAGAAAATCATTTCCATGAAGTTTCTAAATTATTATATTTTAACACCCTCTTTTGCAAAAATACTTTTAAAAATTATCAATTAGTTTTTTGCAAATAAAACGATAAGAAAGTACTAAAAAAAATTGACTAAAATAAAAATTTTAAAATACTATCTTTTTGATAGTTATAATTTACCTTTCTCCGGTTTCAATACATTATTAATCTCCCCTTATACCCCCGTGCAATTCATATTTATAGTCTGTAAGAATACCTATTCCTATTGGTTAATTCTTACTTTAGCTTGAGAACAAATTTACATATTTTTAGTTTATAGTAGAATTAAATTTCAAAATTAGAAATTATGATGTAATAAACTTAAAATATTATTTAAAATATTACTTTTAAATCAATTATTATTTTATTAAAATTATTTAATCTTTTAAAATAACTTAAAATAATTTTAATAACCTATTCCATTTATCTATTTTTATTTAAACAAAATATTTAATTTTTATTATATCTGTATTCGTCTTTATTACATTACTTAAAACATTACATACGATAGTTAACTTAATGTTTAATACTATTTACTTTTATGATAGGCAATAATTCTATCCAATTCCATAATATAACTTTTAAAATATTTTAAACTTTATTATTAATTCAAACAAGCATGTGTGTGAAAGTATATAGTATACAAGTCACATGATTAATAACTTTGACAGACAATTTTTAATCTATTTCTCTGCCTAGATTTATATAATTGATACACTTATTATATTATATAATTATAAAATTTGGAAGAACAATTTAGAAAATATAGAATTAGATATAATTCTCACCATCATATAGTTTATTTTTAAAATATATTATATTAATTTTTGCTTATTAAATATGATTATAAATTTAAATATAGCATTTATTAAATTATACGTTTTAAACTATTAAAATCGAATTTATTAAATATACTTTTAATTTTTATAGCTGTGTTATTTAATATGGCCAGATTTTACAACCATATGAAACAATATTTTAAACTTTACTTAACTATTTTTTAAATAATTCGCTATAATTTTATATACTACGTATTTGTTTTAGCCTCAAATTGTACTTTAAAGATATAATTGACTTAATATAATTAATGTATTAAAAGAACATATTCTAAAATTTAAAATTTTTAGTAATTGACTGTTATGAACTATTACCGACCTATAGAAAAGGGCACAATATATATATATGTGGGTGTGTTAAATAGAAAAATATAATTAATTATTGCTCAAGCTGTTATAACAAGTAGAGGAATGGTGATCATGTGAAGTTTAGTGGTTTAAGACCAATCCTGCTAAATGTGATAGTGGTGACTATGGTTATTAAAGAGCCAAAGGTACCAAAATATGTAGATGCTGAACTGGGTTGAGATCTATTTGACTATTCAGGTGAATGAGATTGTATTGAAAATATTAGTGTTTTCATCTTGGATACATAACTTTATAATTAATTAAGAAAGTAAAAGATGGCTGCTGGAATGTTGCATTAAATCATAAGCTAGAAACTAATCTGAAGATGTTGGATGAGTAGGTAATAGATAGTGACTTTATGTACAAACCTTCCTGCATTCATTGAATACCCTGGCTTGCATTGGGTGACACTAATATATGGAAAGTTTTGCATGTTAATAATAGAATACCAAACAGCATGTTTTTCTCATAAAGAAGATATGGTGATAAAATAAAATAATTTCATGTAGAACAGTATATTCATTTGAGTTGTATCTATTTAATCTAAATAATGAATATGTTCTTTGATATGCAATCCTTAAAAAAATAAGGGCTGAATATAGAATAGGATGTGTAAAAATTAAATTTCAATTAAATTAAGCAATACATCATATGAGTTTAATCTTAGTATAAAACTCTAAAGACATCAGACAAAATAATTTGGTGTTTATGAACAAAATGTTGCTGATTTCACAATTGATTAGAAGATGAAGAGGTATTGAATGAGCAAAATTATATATCTATATTTTTAATATGTTAGTAACATCACATTGCTATGTGAAAGGTGGCTTGATCTAGCTAGAAACTTATTAACACAAAAAAGAGAAAAAAGATTGCTGGTTGAAAAGTATATTAGATGTAAAAAGTAAATCCAGATGCATCAGAAATGTATTCAAAATTTCTCATTAATAAACACAAGTCATGAATTTCTACTCATCTGGAGATATGGATAAAATAATACTGAATATAGATCTAATAAACACTAAAATATAGATGGATTGATTTCAATCTTGCATTATGCAGCAGAACTGAAATACTGTTAATGAAGTTTGCTCCTGAAAAAAGTTGATATAAATGTATGATAAATTCTACATGTTATTCTCAATCTGATTTATTATCTGTTTGAATTTTAAAAATCTTCAATAGTATTCCAACATTTATTACTGTGATAATGAGATATATCTAATTGTTTGAAATTATAATTCTCTAATGAATTATATTATCTAAATAGTAATATGATTAAATGTTCTTCATATAACAATTCAAGTTTAATCTGATTGAAATATCCATATTACCTGTTTTCTCTTTTTGTCTTTCGAACTTCTACTACGAATAATTTGGGCATTTTTAAAAACCATATAAGGTATAAAAGTCTTAAACTTCCATTATATCAACAACATCATATGATCTCTCATGTGCTTTTTCATAGATTTCCAAAAGCAATTATCTTTAATCTAGAGTTATCTACTATAAGCTGATGTTTATTGATTATTCAAACTCCCAATAGATGGGTCTAGAGTAATGTGAAGATAATTGCTTTAAAAGCATATGAATAAACATATGTCATGTGATTTGTTGTTGGCATTGTTCTTGGTCAAAAGATAAAAGAAATATAAAGTTATTATACAGTTGTGTTCTCTAAAATATAAAGAAATCTATATAGTTAAGCAAGTGAATTAATATTAATTTAGAATCTTAATTTTTTTTTTTTAATTTCAAGTTATTATCTTAAGATTTGAAATACTAGGCACTCTTAAACCTGGAGCCTAATTGTAAATATAGAGGATTTGAACTCAGAATTTCAAGCCCTTTCACCATCCACACTATCTTATACTACTGATATACATAACCACACACATGCAGAAAAGATAAATAATCACCAATAGAGTAATTTGTGCGAAACCAGCACTCATCAGTTGATCCAGATTACCTTCTCCCATATATATATATATAATAAGTGCTCAGTTTATATTAAATTGTATAAAAGATTACATGGTAGTTGAATTGAATCCAGTAACTAATCAATTTGAAGCTGGGGATTTTATAGCATTAGGTCATCTATGTTCGTTGATTTTCCAAGCTCACATTAGATGGCTCTAGAGTAGGTTAATTGCTTTTTAAATTTCAATTCTATATTGATAAATGTAAATTTTAAAATAACTGTTTGTATAATTCTAATTAAAGAATTTTATTAAATTTTTTTATATAAACTGATTTAAGCATTTAAATTAGAATATAAGTATAGTATTTACTTGAACATACGAAGGTTTGTTTTAAAAAAGTAGTTAGTAATCAGTGTTTTAAATATTTCTAATTATACAGTATTTAAAAATTTATGGGAATATATTTGAAATTCGTGGCATTTACTGTAAATAGTTTTTATTTTTTTACTACATTAAAATTATTACTAATGTAAGAGATTGATTTGATGCTTTGAGTATATATATATAACATTTATATAAATCATAACAAATATATGTAATAAATAAATAAACCATAATACCATTTAATTTTTAAAGTATTAAATAATAAATAAATTGTAAAAGCATGCTTTTAATTTTTTTTACGATTACATTAAAATAATTGAAAGCATGCTTTTGCAAAATATTTATTTAAGTACGTATTTAAAAGTTAAATTATGTTGTTTTATTTATTTATTACCCCCACCCCCATATATATATATTACTTAATAAACTTTTAATTCTAAGAGTGAATAAAATGACAGTTGAAATTTAGATAAAAGAATAGATTTATGTGTGTTTTAAAATTACTTTAGTACTTAATTATTTTATGATATATTACGCAAAAGGTATGAATGTCACCTTAATTATAGTTTATAAATTAGGGTATTTTATGGAAAAATTTCTAATTTAACTTAGAGAGGGTCTGTTAAATCTTATAAGCCATTCTGAATTTCTCTTCCTTACATATCCAGAATTACACATTGCATCACCAAAGTCATCATGGCCACACACCAAACTGCATTTTGCACACCACCTCTCTTGCATTGTCTACTCAACAACTCAAAGAACAAGCTCCCCATGTAAATAGTATACAAAATTAACTGCCAAGGTCCAGCCTGCCCCTCCGTCTATTACAGTAAATCCCAGACCAACGTTTAAACCCATATTGCTCAATATTTCTATCTTTATAATAAAGCCAAAACACATGCAGACACTTGCTTAATCTCTTTTGACTATTTCTCCACAACTAGCCAAGTCTTAGATCCCACCCACTTCAATGTCATATGCAAAGAGTGCAATGATGTCAAATGCAAAATTAAAGAATCATGCCAAATTCCAAGAGTTAAAGTTGCAATGACCAATAAAACTAGATATCTGCCTTTGTTTGATCTGCTGGTAAGCAGAGCAATTCTCACTTAAGTTTTACAGTGACTAAAGTGAACCAGCTCACAACAATAAATTTCAAATAGATTTTACCCAGTAGTTGTTAATAATCCAGGTTTGAACCCTAAAATAAAGCATGAAACTAAAAGTTAAAAAAATCAGATATGTGATCATATCTTATGTGGTATGTTTAAGGGAACCACCAAATGGGTTCCAGCAGTTGTGATTAAAGTTAAAGAATCGCAAACAGAGGTAGTTAAACAGCTAATGGACAGAAGCATTATAAACATTGAAACCAACTAAGTTTAAACTACACATCACCATTCATCAGCACAGACTCATCAGACAACAAAGAAGAGTCACAATCTATTAATGATGAGTAACAAGTCAGTTGTGTTGAAACTACAGTTTCAAGATCAATGAACAATGACACTGGACCTGCTAAGTATCACCAAACCAGATGAAACCACTAAGTGAAGAAGATATCTACTAATACACCTGTATGACTACATTCTCCAAGACTAATTTTAGCCAGGGGAAGGAAATTTCATATCTCATCTTGCCTTTAAATATTAGACTAATCCAGATCCCACATTATCTAGATTGGATTAAGCATTCAATACTTATAACCAACATGTATATAAATAGATAACACATAGCCATGGCAAGAATGGGCCAATAGGAAATCATGATTACTGAATCTGAGAGTTTCCATTAAGAATAGGGATCTGGAAATAAATAGACAAGTCACAAGAATGAAAATCACAATCTACAATGTACATACATATTCAAAGAGAACTACTGTCACAGAGCTGAAAAAGTATCTAAGTTCTCCAGACAATAGTTGATGCAATGAAGCAAGTTCATGTTCAGAACTAGAAGCTGCTAGAACGAAATTCCAATATGAGGCAAGCTGTCAAGTATAGCTGGAAGTGTTACCAGACCTACTTATGAGGCAGGCTGTCACAGTACATTTGGAAGTGGTAGGAAAGCCATAAGGGCATGTGCAGTTGCAGTCCCTTCTTCCATAATTCACCCTAGAATTAGGAGCTATATGTCACTAATAGTAGCAGGTGGAATATAATCTTTGTAAATATGTAAAGGTATATTTGTTTTTATGTATTATTAATAAATATATTATAAAATGGTATGTATGTGCATTTGTGTTTATATAGATCACACATAAAAACAATAGTAAATTTTATTACTTTTTTTAATTAAAAATAAATAAATTATACTGGCTTCAAAAATTGGTATTTAAAATAAATAAATATATTATTAACCAAAACCAAACATTATATTGAGATTCTAATTCTCAATGCTTTTTTTTCACATTATAAAGCTTTATATTAAACAATTCAATAGCATGAAATTATTCACCATTCTTTTTTTTTTTCATTGCTTATAATAAATACAACTATTAAAAAATTAACTTCTTTTCACTTTTCACAATGCTTTTTATTCAGTTTCAACCATCTAACAGTCTTCTTTAGGGCTGATGTTCTCCTTTCTTTTTATGTACAATTCTTCTGAAACACAGGCTTATTATAAATACACCTGGACCAACTAACGATTGCTGGTTTAGCATGAAATACGTATATTGGTGATTATTTATCTTTTCAGCATATATGTGCTTAAGTGTATCAGTGTTATTAGATAGACTGGAGAGTGGAGGGTAGTGTGAAAGTCTGTGCTCATATACCCTATATATAATTCTTCTGAAAAAACTGTTGGACATTTAAAACCATAGGTAATTGAAATAAATAAAAATCATTGCGAAAAATCCAAAGACTATACAATTTTTTAAAGATTTAGTTGTGAAAATTTTAAAATTCAAGTTGATCACTATAAAATATTTGTATAATATGACTAATCATAAAAGACATTATGATATCTCAACAGACTTATTAAAATTGATGATTTAAAAAAGCATTCCAAATCAAAGAGACTTCCTGGTTTAAAAATATCTGAGCACTTATTGCATATATGTGTAGAGATGATAATCTGGACCAACCGATGATTGCTGGTTTGGCATGAAATACATATATTGGTGATTATTTATCTTTTCGACACATATGTATTCAAGTGTATCAGAGTTATGAGATAGAGTGAAGAGTGGTGATTCATGTGAAAGTCTGTGCTTATATACCCTATATATTAAATAACAAGATTGCAGTAGAAGATTGTAGAGTTGTGATAAAAATCACTTTTGTTATTAATATCAGTAAATGTCAAATATATATTATACAAATAATCATCTCCGCTCTAATCATGGCATCTGATTCTTACATATGCCACGGATATAAAGATCACGGATAACACACACACACATATATATTGGCATGTGTACATATGAATATACATGTTGAAAATGTATATAACATTACGTGTATGTATTTTGAAGAAAAACATTTAAATATATATATATTTTTCTTTTATAATTTTTTAACACTTTATTTACTATTCTTTTGAACCGTAGATGACTCAAAAGAATACACTATTGCATATTCAACTTATTGATTAGAATAACTTCGGTGACTACTTCAGAGTTGTTTACATTTTAATTAAAGTAATCAGCCGCTGCCTTAACCGATTCGGCAGGCAAAGCTTAAAGAGTAATTTTTTTACAAATTTTGTACGGAAGAAAAATTTAGGCCCGTCTTTTTTGTTTAGCCTGACATGGTTTAATATATTAGTAAAGTAGAAAACTGGAGAGTTTATGATCTTTTGATTGTGCCGGGTTCTGACCCTTCCAGCATTTGAACTTATTATGAATTTCAAACAAAAAATTATTCAATTACGTTTTTTTTTTAAACATAGAATGACTCAGTGGTGAAAACTTGTAAAATTTATTAATGGTGAAACAAAAAAAAAGTTTAGAAAGTATTTTATTTCAATAGAAGACATCTGTAATATAATTCATAGAAAAAATATTATATAAAATACATACGTTACTCATAGTTTTATTGTTTAATATATTTTCATTATACTTTATTTAAAAACAATATATTATAAATAGAACATATTTCTGTTAACAAAAATAGACTATATTTATTTTAATAAATTACATATCTATACAAACGAATCATATTGGCAAACGATGTTTTTAAACAATCCAGGATTTGGAAGACCTGAAAAAAAAAAAAAAGTATTTTACTATGCATTGATAAATAGAAGTAAAAAAAGCAAAAACTCCTGTCTTGCATTGGTGGTCGAGAGGTCAGCGCGACTGCCTTGCACTAGCAGGCAGTTGCCCGGGTTGCGGGTTTGCGTCCCGGCCGATGCTATGACACTTAAAAAAAAAAAAAACTACTAGTTGAAATAAAAAAAGTTTACTATGTGAAATAAATACAACAAAAACAAATTAACTAAATTTTCCTTATAAGATGGATATCTAATTATTAGATGTTTTATTTTAAAATATAATTTTGATTGCATATATGTAGCCCTGTGTGGTCTATATGCAGAGATCAAATGACAGATTATAAAGCTAAAGGTCCAAGGAACAGGATCTAACTGTCACTTCCTGTGCTCAACTTTCTTATGAATTTAATTTTTTATTACATTAATAATAAAAAGAATGAACTTAAAATAAATAATATATATATGGAACTAAAAGTTAGTAGAAATATGTGTATATGTGTAGTAACATAATTACTATTCCACATGGTTAAATGATGCTTAAAAATTCATTACATAAGACAAACCACATAGGACCCTGACACTATTTCTAACTAATAGCATAAATAAGAAAAAATATATATAAAAATATATATTAAAATTTCCTTCCACTTTTTCTTATTTGCATTGCTGAATTATATATAATACACCATATACACCTTAAATGACACTTGACACTTTACAATGCAGTTTAACATATGATTTATTTTATTTCCTTACAGTTTCAACTGTCCAGCAGTCATCATCAGAGCTTTAAACCTCAGTACTACTCTCTGATGACTGCTAGACAGTTGAAACTGTAAGGAAATAAAATAAATCATATGTTAAACTGCATTGTAAAGTGTCATTTAAGGTGTATATGGTGTATTAAATTAAAAATATATATTAATACTTTTGTATCTTTATGACTAAGAAGTAATTAATTTTAAATAAACATATACTATTTATTTTTAATTTTTTAAATTTATTTTGCTTAAATACTTATTTTGCTTATGGTGCAAAATGATCACACTTAGATCACATTGTAACTTCATATTACACAAATAATATTAATAATAATAAAAATTATGAATGATTATTTATTTTTGCAGCTTTTACATTAAGGAAACTATTTTATTATTATCGTCTGAAAGTCTGCAGTCAGTAGTTTTGAAAAAAGAAAACATAGTCTGATTGTTATTAATAATTTTCATTCTGTTTATGAATCTTATTATAGACTATTTTTGCAGTTGTTTTTATTCTTTTGTTAAATATTAAATTTGCTTACAATAAAAAATATTCTAGCTATAATGCTTTTATTTAAAATTTTAAAATTGGAAATTTAATTTATACCATCATGAATATGGAGGAGTTAGAACCTAAATACTGGATTTCCCTTTATCGATATCTTGCTTAAGGATTGATTTTTCTAATTACATTAATATTTTTTTGGAAAAACTAAATAGAAAATACAACAATAAATTGAACTTGTTTTTAAAAGTAAAAAGAATATAACAATATATAAAGATAACAATAGAATAAAATCTTTGCAAAATAATAGTAATGGTAATAATTAAATAACTGGAGTAAATTAAAAACAGAAATTGAACTTAATTTGGAATTTATCTTTAACTATATATAAACAAAAAATTAATATAAAATATAAAAAATTTGGTATCAAAATGATTGAGTATAATAAAAAAAAAAAAAATCTACTTAAAAATTAAAACCAAGTTCAAATGTTTTTAAAAAAAAACTTGTTTTTATATATCCTAAACATTAAATAATTGTATTGTTAAGCATTTAAATTATAAATTAATTTTCAATCACATGATCATCATTTCTTATGCTTGCTCATAACTGTTATTAAACAGGCAAAACTCTCTATACGTATTGCCACTCAGTGCAAGCCAGAGTAATCAATGGATGCTAGAAGGCTTGGGCATAAAATCCCCATCTAGTGCCAAGGCTCCTTACTGATGAAGCTCACAAGCCAGAAACTAATATGGGGATATTGGATGAATAGGCACTAGATGGGGGATTTTATGCACAAGCCTTCTGGCATTCATTGATTACTCTGTTTGGCACAGGGTGGCACTACTATATGGAGAGTTTTTCCAGTTTCAAATTACATAATACAATGATATCATTATATAAACTACATTAATTGAAAGAAGTAGTGGAGAACTCAGGTACTTGTGATTATATACAAAAATGAGTTACAAGGACAACTGAGAATTACAGCTAAGACAGAAAACAAAAAGTAAAATGGAAGTGATAAAAAATATCAATTTTTCATATAATAAATCTAATACATAGAATAATTAATAAATGTTGCTGACATCTGATTTAATAAATTGAAATGAGGTATTTTAAACTGGATAAGGAAACACTACTATTTTTAAATCAGATTTTTTTTTTTTTAAAAAAAGATATATATTGGATAATAAATTGCTGACAATAAATGAATAAATCAATGGAAAATGGGATGGATTTCTTTTTAATAAAGAAAATTAAAAACGAATGAGAAATGTTTGGAAAGCTACAATATATGACTAAAAATAGATTTTAAAAGTAATATTTAATTTGATTTTGAGATAAATTTGTCAATATGGTGAGCTAAAAAGTATTAAAATATACTAAGTTAAAAGATAAAAAAAATATTTCTATAATAAGAAATGGGATAAACATTTAGAAAATATATTGTAGGTGCATTATTATGAGGGATGGAAAAAAGAGGACAGATACATTGGTTAGAGAAAAGGAAGTAAATATTGTAGAAAATAAATGTGAATAAAAAAGTAGTTTGGAGTTATTTAAAAATAGAAAATATAGAAAATATGTAAAGATTTATAAAAATAATAGATGATGCAAAAAACCAGAGTTTTAGATAACAAGGTACGAAGGCAAAAATAAAATAATAATTTGAATTATAACTGTGATTTAGGTAGCAATAGGATGAGGGGGGGGGAGTATTGAAAATTTAATTTTTAGTGTAACATTTTGGAAAAAATTATGAAAAAAAATGAA
The DNA here is from genome assembly GCA_028023455.1 of Epiperipatus broadwayi. NCBI lineage: Eukaryota > Metazoa > Onychophora > Udeonychophora > Euonychophora > Peripatidae > Epiperipatus > Epiperipatus broadwayi. The sequence goes on along the minus strand of JAQFVV010007200.1, from coordinate 89,211 downwards.
TAAAGAATAAAAGAAACATAAAAGTGATGTAAGTGAAAGAAATAGAGATTTTGTGGAGGATTTTACTTGATCCTTTTGGAAAAAATGGGGAATATAAAGACATATTGGAATTAACAAAACAGCTTTCATTAGAATAAGATAGAAGAAAAAATAAATGAATATTGGAAAAATGCTTTGAGATTATAAAGGGAAAAGAATAATATTGAAGAAAGAAGTAGGTGTTTTATTTTTTAATATATGCTTTCAAAAAGCGGGAAAGTTTAACTTAGCCAGAATTTCTGGTTAAACAGACTAGGCCCAGATTTCTGATTTCATTTACAGAGAAAGCATATTACATCATATCACATCACAAAATTGATTCAAATTTAAACTGTGTTCAGTTACTGTTCTAATAACACTAATAAAACATTTTTATTTCTAATATTGTTATTTTTAAAAATTGCATAATAATTTAAATTATAGATACATTTTTTAAAATTACATTATTATTATTATTATTATTATTATTATTATTATTATTATTATTATTATTAGTTTTTGTTTATCTATTAAATAAAAAAATAAGATGTAGTCTTGCGTTGTTAGCCGAGAGGTATCGCAGCCGCCATGCAAGCAAGTAGTTGGTTGCAGACGGGTGTGGGTTCGCGTCCCGGCAGATGCTATGACATATGAAAAAAAAAATAAGATGTAAAAAAAGTTTTTTAAAAAATAATGGTTTTATATAAATAGCAGACTAAAAAGTACAAAATAACAAAGTAATTACCCTCTTTCTGTTAATTTGCTATTTTTGGAAAATACCAGAGATTTTAACAATCTATACTTGTTATAAAACAATTGAAAATTGTGAGAATATTGTCATTTCAAATGCTTTTATATGAAATGACAATATTCCTGCAACCCAATTTCCAACTGTTTTATAACAAGTCTAGATTCTTAAAATCTCTGATATTTTCCAAGAATGGAAAATTCACTGAGAGAGGATTATACTTTTTAAAGTCTGCTATTTATATAAAAGCATAATTTTAAAAAAATCTTTTTTTTTTTACATTTTATTTTTTTATTTTTTAGCTAAATTTCCACATTATTGGAAGTAAAATATAATTATGTATGTTTAATATGTTTGTTATTGTTTATGTTAATGTAAGATGAAGCTATTTATGTAATTGAGGTTTATTTATAAATATGTATTCATATTGTTGTTGCAGATCCTTGAAAATGACTGTATGAAAATAAAAACAGTTGAAACAGAGTTTTGCATTATATATATATGTTCAGTATTGATATTAGAAAATAAAGTTTTTGAAAAGAAAAAAGAAGAAGGATTTTTAATTTGTTTATTATTTTTAATAATAAGACATGAAAATAAAAAATACATCCTCTAAAAAAATGAATTCTAACTTTAAATGTCATGATTAGCTCAAAACCAGTTTGGGGATAGTGATAGAGATTTTAAGTGCTTTCTCTTAGGGCATTTATTGAAAAAGCTTGTTTATAGCCATTATCATGCTCATTATATTACATTGTAAATAGAAGCTTATAAAAATAAGTCATGTGATGTATGATTTGATTTCTTTACTATTATAAAAATATTTATGTATTGGCTTTTTAATTAAATATGAGTTAAATCAATATTAACAAAATTTTATTCTACAAATGTAATGATTCTATCAGATATTTTTTTATTTTAATTAATTTAATAATGAAATCAATATTATCAAAAATTTTATTTTATAAATGTAATATTTCTGTTGGCACAATTGTTAAGGAGTTTTATTGGGAAGTATAAGGTTGTCAGTTTGAGTTCTAAATGAGAATGGCTTTTTTTATTGTTAATTAAAAATGTGGACATACTGATAGAAATACAGACAGTGAAAGTTAATATAAAAGCACTTAAAATTACATATCTTTGAACAATGAATAAACTGACATTAATTTTTTTTTTTACATTTTAAAATTTTTAATATTTACACAGTTCTATTAGGGAATGATAATTAAATATTACTTATAACTATACTACTAATAATAAATAAATAAAATAGAAAATTATATAACATTAAATACTAATAAAATAATAAACTAATATTCTTCACAGAACCATGGTTTCACTGGTCATATAGATAATTTTAGTATAAATTTATTTTATTAGCATTTAATATTATATTGTTTCTATTATATTATAGAATAAGTATTTTTAATTGTTGCAAATTTAAATATTTTGATAGTTACAAACAATAATAATTATGCTGATAGGTTTATACATTTAAGTAATTACATTACTTGTTAATCATTTTCTATTTATCTTTTTAGTGATTTTTAAAGATGGGTAATTTGAATTGGCTGAAAACATTAAACATAAAAGGGTTTTCAATTAATAAAAAAGAAAACATGGTGATTTTTATAACTTTATAAATATTTATAACTGGAAAAAGAAAAACATAAGGAAGCTATAATGAGATATTATTTTATATAGCGCTATGTTTTTTATGTAATAGTAATATTAGCGATTAAGCCAATGCACATGCGCTTTAAAGATAAATTATAAATTAATACTCTCAATTTTAACTAAAGAATGATGGTTCGTAAATTATAAAGATTTCGCAAGTGTCATTCATTCAAACATAACAAAAGTAATTTAAAGTGATTGTTTAACATCTTCAAGCTCTTATTTCCACACACTTAAGATTTGCCCATACATAAACGTTTGGTCGAAAGAATGGGTGGATTCATTCCATTCTTTCTAAAATACTATATCTCGTGACTGGAAAAATTGAGTATTCATTTATAATTTATCTTTAAAGCACATGTGCATTGGCTTAATCACTAATATTACTATAAGGAAGCTATGAAAAGTATATGCATACATATTTGTAAATGTCAGAATGAATTTTTTTATATAATTCTAGAAATACAGTGCATTTTTCAGATAAATAAATAATGTTGAAAAAGTTCTCTGCAGATTATTAATAATTGAAAAAAAAAAAAGAAATAGTGATTTTTTTTTAGTAAAGAAAATCTCTATATTCCAGTTAATTATTTCCATAAATCTCACAAAATTTGTAGATTCTTTAAAAGTTTTATTAATTTTAAAACAGTGCAATATATTAAAAGAAAAATAACATAGATACACCTGGGTCTCATTTTACGCGATAGATAGGTTCCTCAGAAAACATGCGCAAATGAAATCATGCAAAAATAGACGTAACTTACATTGAAAAAGGGGGGATGCAGTCTGTGATTTTTCAAAATTCGCGTAGAAGCAAAGCACCAATGTAAAATTACTTTAAAATTCGCGCGCAAAAAAAATAAGGAAATAAAATATGACTAATAAAAAATTTCAAATTTGAAAAAAATTGATACAAGACAAACTTTTTTTAACTATAATATTTAATTTTATTCAAAATAATATATTTTTATGCATAATTTACAGTATGGTAATTTACATTTTTTTATACACATTCGTTTGCACTCTCATGTTGTGTTAATGTTTTTCTGTTGACAACGTAATTAGTAATTAATCTTTAAGACGATGATTTTATTGTTTATGAACTTAGACTTATGATAATAAAAAGACATTTATTCACAACTGCTGGGAAAAATTTAATTAAAACTAACAACTAAAAATTAAATTCTTATTTTTGTCTTTAATTTTCAATTCTGTTTAAAAATCAAATTTCACATCACATTATTTCAAGTCGCGTAAGTAATTTTTAAATTGTTAATTACAATTAAAAATCAGATTTTAATTTTTAATTGTCAAATTTAATTGTGCCCACTGCTATTACTGACCTTTTAAAAATAAACTTGTGGACACTAAATGATTAATAATTGATTACCTTCTTTTTTAAAAAGCAAAAACAGAATGTGATTTAAAATGCAAAATTAATACGCATAATGTTTGAACAAATTTACATTATAATCTTGTAAAATTTAATGTGTCTATACATAAAATGTGGAAATCATGATTTTAATTTCATTATTGCATAAAATCTTACTATTATAAAGCACTGAAAATATTGAAATTACTAAGTTGAAAGTCGAATTCCAATAATGTGCTATTACTTTCAATATTAAATTGATAAAAAATCAAGTCAGATGACCTAATTTTAATAAAACTCCTATTTACAAATGTTATATATAGAGTAAGTTAAAAACAAACTCTTATGAAGCTTCAAAAATACCCTCAACCTCAGACCGCGGTTTCTGCCTCTAGCGTCATCAGTGAGGTGCTAGGGAATAAAATACTAGAACTATTCTAGCATTTTATCAATGCCTAACTATTGAGAAGAAAATCTGAAACTTTCAGACATTTAAATGTCCAAAAATCCAGCTATCTAACTCAAATAGCCGTATGGGACTGAACTAAGAGTTAGATAGCTGGATTTTTGGACATTTAAATGTCTGAAAGTTTCAGATTTTCTTCTCAATAGTTAGGCATTGATAAAATGCTGGACTAGTTCTAGTATTTTTATTCCCTAGCACCTCACTGATGACGCTAGAGGCAGAAACCGCGGTCTGAGGTTGAGGGTATTTTTGAAGCTTCATAAGAGTTTGTTTTTAACTTACTCTATATATAACATTTGTAAATAGGAGCTTTATTAAAATTAGGTCATCTGACTTGATTTTTTATCAATTTAATTTTAGTTTTTTGCTATTAATGCTTTGGCGATTTTATATTGCTAGAGCTATTAATATATGGTGTATCTGAACTTAGTTCAGTCCCATACGGCTATTTGAGTTAGATAGCTGGATTTTTGGACATTTAAATGTCTGAAAGTTTCAGATTTTCTTCTCAATAGTTAGGCATTGATAAAATGCTGGACTAGTTCTAGTATTTTTATTCCCTAGCACCTCACTGATGACGCTAGAGGCAGAAACCGCGGTCTGAGGTTGAGGGTATTTTTGAAGCTTCATAAGAGTTTGTTTTTAACTTACTCTATATATAACATTTGTAAATAGGAGCTTTATTAAAATTAGGTCATCTGACTTGATTTTTTATCAATTTAATTTTAGTTTTTTGCTATTAATGCTTTGGCGATTTTATATTGCTAGAGCTATTAATATATGGTGTATCTGAACTTAGTTCAGTCCCATACGGCTATTTGAGTTAGATAGCTGGATTTTTGGACATTTAAATGTCTGAAAGTTTCAGATTTTCTTCTCAATAGTTAGGCATTGATAAAATGCTGGACTAGTTCTAGTATTTTATTCCCTAGCACCTCACTGATGACGCTAGAGGCAGAAACCGCGGTCTGAGGTTGAGGGTATTTTTGAAGCTTCATAAGAGTTTGTTTTTAACTTACTCTATATATAACATTTGTAAATAGGAGCTTTATTAAAATTAGGTCATCTGACTTGATTTTTTATCAATTTAATTTTAGTTTTTTGCTATTAATGCTTTGGCGATTTTATATTGCTAGAGCTATTAATATATGGTGTATCTGAACTTAGTTCAGTCCCATACGGCTATTTGAGTTAGATAGCTGGATTTTTGGACATTTAAATGTCTGAAAGTTTCAGATTTTCTTCTCAATAGTTAGGCATTGATAAAATGCTGGACTAGTTCTAGTATTTTATTCCCTAGCACCTCACTGATGACGCTAGAGGCAGAAACCGCGGTCTGAGGTTGAGGGTATTTTGAAGCTTCATAAGAGTTTGTTTTTAACTTACTCTATATATAATACTTTCAATATACGTGAAATTTATTATTTAAATAATAGCGCAATATCGGAGTTTGACTTCTGGTGAAACACGAATCGCGCAACTTCAAAATCGTGTTAAATAAGTCCGCATAAAAAGAGACCCAGGTGTACTCAGAAATATTATAAGAATTAGTTGTCATTTTGAAACACTAATACAAAAACAAAATAAAAATCATTAATTAACTGCCAATAGCACATATAGACAACACTATCAAATATTCTACTTTAGTTTTTTTCATTTATACTGCACACTACTGAATGTCACTGCAATAAATTTAAACTCTGTATTATATATAGATGTAATATAAACCAAGAACATTAATGGACTATGGAAATAATTAATTACATTTGCAGGAATGTAGAGAATTTATTTACTAAAAAACTGCTGTTTCTACTTATATATTTAATATAGGGAACTACCAATAGCTCAAACAAGCTCTGATTGATAAGTGCGGTAAGAGAAAAATGTTTAAAAATCTTTATTTAGAATATTCCTATCCCTAGACCAATTTGTTTTGAGCTTTTGGCTCACATCAGTGAGGAGCTAGAACATTCAGACACTAGATCTAAAATATCAACTCAAAACCCAGCACTTATTTAATAAGTAACGATTGAGTAGAAAATCTGAAATTTTCAGACATAAAAATGTCTTTAAATCCAGCTATCTATCTAACTCAAATAGTTATATGAGACTGAACCAAAGTCAGATCTACCATATATTAATAGCCTTAGTATCACCAAAACCTTAAAGGCAAAATTATAATAATCAATAAAGCAAGTCATATATTGTGTGACATTGCTTTCATAAGCTGCTATTTACAAATATGTAATATTTGTAATAATTATGTAATAATGTTTTTTCCCTCTTACAGCACTTATCAATCAGAGCTTGTTGAGCTATTGGTATGCTCCCTATATTACATATTTGTAAATACAAGCTTATAAAGCAATGTCATACAATATATGACTTGCTTTATTGATTATTATACTTATAATATTCAGTTAAGAGCTCCTTCAGCATAAAAATATCAAAAAGCTCCCAAGTCAATATTAAAATTTTTAAAGAAAGAACAATGATTCTTTTAATAAAGAAAGTCTGAACATTCCTGCATTCATAATTTGTCATTTCCATAATTCATCTAACCTTTTTGATTTATTTTATAGAATGCCTATAGGTATGTGCCAATAACTTAAGAGATGTCATTATATATATATATGTGTGTGTGAGGGATATTATCATAACATTAAACAAGTTAATATGACAGCAGACCATTAATTATTAATTACCTATAAGTTTTTAAAACAATAATTATAAAATATTATTCAAAAGTGGTCTAATTGATTTTATTTCTATTATTTTTTTATTTCAGGAAAAGACCACATGTAAAATGGACTAATAAATAAATAAGAGAAACTACAGTCTGAAGAAATTAAACTAAACTTGGATAAATCATTTTACTGCAGAATTAATAATAAATTGAAAGTGATGATTTTAATGCTAAATTACATTAGATTGTTGAAAGTATTTATTAACTTTGTATATAATGAGAATTACCTCATAAGATCCTAGCTACTCTACTGGTCTTCATATTCACAGCAGCTAAAAAAAATTTCCAAACTCAGGATTTTGTTGATAACTGCCTCATAAAAAACCTAGTTAAATATTTTTTATTGGTCAGTATTTACAGTATCTTGGAGTTCTTAAAATAAACCTAATCTTAAATTACTTCCATCAAGGTTTTTAAAACAATATTATAAATATAAATCATTTATTATTAAAGGAAGCTAACATAATATATTTACTATTATTTCTTAATATTCATTCTCTCTATGAATTAACTACGATTTTATACCAATAAAAATTTTCCATTATGACAAAAATAATGACGAAATTGAGTATAAAATAAAAATAAAAACATATTCACCCAATATCTCTTATAAGCTTAATTGATGTGATGTGATGAACTATGACTTTTCCTTATAGGGAGTCAGGAATCTCTCAGCAATTATGCCCAGAGAAACCCGTGAGCCACTTTGACTTCCCTTTTCATTTCCCACCCTAAGTTTTCCCATATTCTTCTCTATCGTGCTCCATCCCATTTCCGCAATACAATCTTTGTCAACTCCATGGTCTTTATATCTAAATCCTCCTTGTCATTCCATCTCTGCCATCTACTGTAACATTGAGTAATCAAAGGATGCTAGATATAGTATACTGTTTAGGAATTCATCATAGTGGTAAAGCTGGAGTGGAATAAATAATTAACTCTTGATAAGTGCATCTATGTATGTTAAATTCATTGTGTTAATAACAAGTACAGCAATTAGGCAAAAAGTACTCTGACCAAATAATAACACATTATTTAATTATAATGTCTTAATTTCAGAGCTACAAAACAAATTTTAATGAGCTCCACATCTTTAAACTGTATCAGAAAATAAACATATTTCCAGAACGTAAATCTATTTGCATTAAAAAATAAATATTTATTTTTAATGATTAAAAAATATTACAACTAGGTATAAAATTAATTTTTAAATAACAAGAGGAAGCACATTAAAAATCTAATCAAATAAAAACTTACGATCTAATTGCTTTATAAATACATCCAATAACCATCAAAACAATTATAACAGAAACTGAAGATATGATAATGATCAATAATGGTCTCAAAGTTTTTGAATGAGGCACGGGTGATTTGGTTGTCTAAAATTATAAAAATATATATTTATTTTAGAAAGAGATCTTTAAATAAATGTAAACAATAACTTTAAAAAAATACAAAAGAGCATGCTGACAGATAAGTAGCCACTTGATTTGAATCCATAACACTATCTGAAAAATTCTTAGTGATAGAAATTATCTTTTCTTTAAATTTATCCAAAAATCATCACACATTTCTTTTGAAAATAACCCAGTGACAAATATATATATATATCCTTGCATATAAAAATTACTAATCCTCAATAAGTTATAATGGGGATTAGTAATTGTTGCTGCCTAATGGAAGACGGAAGTGATGTGTAGACTTTGACTTCTGCTTGGTTCTATAGTGCAAATACTGAATATATATATATATATATATATTGTAATAGTGAAAAGCAGAGGTAAACTTGGGGGGATGGAAAATCATCATCATCAATCCCAAGTCAATGAACTAATTTAAACATACAAATAATATAAAGAATATGAACATGTGGCATGAGCATGAGATCAACACAGAACACTAACTATAAGTTCACCAGAATTACACAAAAGTAATAATCATTCACCAACATGAATAATTAACAATAAAAATAAATCAACAGCCAATCTGGTGACTGGATTTGAAATGAATATACTATAGATCAGACAAATTATTTAGCTCTTGCCAGCTGGGGGCAGATTATTTAGACAATAATTTGAATGCACAAACTTAAGTGCTAATCCATAAGAATATAACAAAAAAAAATAATGCTGGGATACTAAAACATGCTGACCACCATCAATGCTCTGGTCATTTAATACCATTAATCTACTGGCCATCTATAAATTTAATTTTTAAATAAATTAAAGTGAAATGTAGTATATAAACTTTAAAGAATATCCCCTTTATGCCATACAGCTTCATAACACTAAACATAAACCTCTTTTATATAATAGATTGTTATGCATGAATCCAGCTCAGTGAGCAAAAGCTCTATAACTATTACTGTAAGCAAGAGATAGAATCCAAACATATATTATTTTAAAATGATTTTAAGATTGAATAAATTCACTGGAACAACTTTAACATTGAAATATCAATTTATTAATAACAATTAAACTTTTCCCTGATCGATTCATTTAAAAACAAGGTGACTTGACATCACTGTAAATCAGTCACTTTTTGTACTACGATTATGATTCTGAACTCATTTTTCAGAAGAAAAAAAGTTATGTAAGATGCTGCCCTCTCTTGAATTATTTTACAAGTAAAAAAATCAATAAAAATGACCAAATATGTCAAACAAAAGGAAAGCACCACCTTTTCTTGAATCTTATTGGCTGTTTAAATTTTGTCAACAAAGAAAATGGCTGCCAAAAAGTAAAGAATTACAAACGGTTTTTGTTTTATTTCGAAAATGATAAACGAATGTTTTAGAGCATTTTAACAGTATTTTTTGACGAAATATAAATTATTTTCATAAAATATGCTAAAAATAAATATTATTTTACAAAAATAGTTAAGATTTTAGCAAGAATTATTTATTTATTGCAAAGTGAGAAGAAATCATGACGTTGAAAAATCTTTTTGGTTGGCGATTGATATTCCTTTTAATTTCAGCTGCTATTGAATATTTTTCAAATTATAAATCAAAATTTATTTTTGAAAAAACTTTCGTTCACTTTCATAATCTGACAAATTATTAATATACTTTTTACAAATGAAACTAAAGTGAATATAATATTAAAAGGTGAATATATTTTGACAATTGACTTTGTTAATTGACACTTCAGTTTGTGAATTGGCCAATTAAAAGTTTTGATTTTTACCTCACATGTCCAATAATATAATCAGTGGTTAAAGGGTTAAAATGAAATTAAGGTCTGCTGAATGTGCTATAAATATAAATTCAGCATTCTTTGATTAATACAATAAGCTATGACATTGTGATTAGAAAATACCCCATAATAGTGTTTTTTAAGGTTTGTGATGATGGTGTTCTAGCTGTATTTTTATATTGGACTATTTCCATCATCTAATATGTGTTGAATGTCTTTAGAAAAGTTTAATTTTAGTTAAATATTCTGATTCCATAAACCTCATAATAGGTTTATATAAAATATATTTAAATATAAGCACACAGACATGTGGTATAATAATTTACGAACATATTCAAATTGTCATAAATCTATAATATATAATTAATGGCTGACTTAACATGTGTGTGTGTGGAAATGTGTGCACATACTGGAAATTATAAAAAACCTAATAAACCATATATTTTCTCAATACACAATTAATTCCATGTTGAAAATATACATAACATTCACATGTGTATCTAACAAAAAAATATAGTATGAATCAAAGTTATTACTTAATTATTTATAATAGCAAAAAAAGTTTCTTTTTACTTTAGTTTTCCTTTTTTTTTCAGGTTACTTTTAATTAATTGTAAGCATCTTTAAAAATACTCCAGCAAGTTCTTTTGATCTCTAATGTAGAAATATTTGGGAGTTTACTTTTTTTAAAAAAATAAAATCATTATGAATCAATTCTTAATGGCTTAAATCTCTGCCACTTGCCAGTCATGGGTCATAGTGGATTGTTTGAAAGTCTGTTTTATTTTTTAAATTATGCAAAAACTATAAGCATGACATCAACAGAAATACCAACATTCAATTCTTCTGCCTTTTCTGATTCCAATGATACACGTTGCATTGACATTGGATAAAATTTGAATTTTTTACAATTATTTTTAAAATTAGATGAATTTTTATTATTATTTTTTGATCAATTTGGTGGTTTACATGAGGTGATAAAGGCAGAAAATCTTTATCAGCCTTATAACCCTAATATAATGGGTTAAAAATATGCTGATAATTCGGTTATGAAGATCTTCAATGCAACATAAATGTAATCACAGAATATCATAAGTTACTAATTTTTAATATTTTAAGTTTTTTAAAATTATTTGATAATTTGTTTGTGTTTGTATTGGTGTGTGTGTACTATCATTTATGCTCTTTATTATTCAAACATTTGAAATACAGTTACTCTTCACATATCTGGTGTCTAATTGTAAATATATGTATACAAATATAACAAAAGTATTGTTTTGCAAAATATCATCAAGTTGTTAATTTTAATATTTTAAATTTTTAAGATTATTTGATAGATGGTATATTAATTTGTTTGCATTTGTAGTGTTTGTGTTTGTTCTTGCATTGTGTTTGTATAACAAGTAATGATTTACATATATAGAGCAGTGCAATGTAAATTTTAAAAACTAATAATCAAATGTACAGAAAGGTTGCAGTTGATAAAGTGTTCATAAAATTTACTGGGCATAGTACCATGTGAAAATATAAACACTTAAAATCAATAAATAAAGATTTTGAATAATGTTTGTATAATACTATTCACAACGATTATGCATATACCATATGGAATTGTATATGCAGGCAAAGAATCAAATTCTGATTATTGTCTATGCCTTGATACTCATGCTATGCTATCAGTAGTTTTGCCACATCTTGCATCACATTGTTTCAACTCTATAGCTAACAAATGAACTATATGCAAATAAATTATAACAAGATAGCATCACTGGTGTGCATAAAGAATATAAACATCACTGATGTACACAAAAAATATAAAATGAAGAGATGAAACTAATTTTATCAGTGATACAGTTTTAGATAGACAAGAAGCCAGTTGCTATGATGAGAAATTCATATCCATTTTCTGGAAATAATTTGTTTGCATCTTTTATTAGGATGAATCTTTTTCTTATAGATGCCTTTAAGATTCATCAACTTTTGGAGTACAAAATAAAAATGAAGAATTCTTATGCAAATATTTTTAGAGATTATGAAGCTATGGATTATCTCAGATAAGAAGTAGTATTATATATAGTTTGAAAGATAATTTTGTAAGGAATACAAATAAATTATCACTGAAGATGTAATTTAAACTTAGTTAATGATGAATTAGAAATTATGAACAAACAATAAAGTAATAATTATGTCAGATGTTGAAATTTCTTTTTTTTTGCTTATTTTTAAATGGTTATCACTATTTGTCTTAGTGTTATTTCCCCCTAGTTTTTCTAGTTTCTATCAATGTAAATTTTTTTGCTCTAACATTATTAAAATTGAAGTTATTGTGAAAATTGTGTGTCAGGTCAGTTTTAAAAAAAATTCAATATGGCACCTGGATAATCAACCAGTTAAAGTGTTTTTAGACTTATAATTCAAGCAAAAATTATTTACTTCTTTTATTTTTAAATTAGAGATTTTAACTGCCATTTTCCCTAAAGAACTTCACTTTTAATAAATAAAACTAGAAATGGTCACATATTATTTTCTCTCATTACTCTAGTTTTAGTTGAATAATTTTGTCAAAAATTATTTACCTTTAAAATCAGCTGATATCTGTAAGTATTTTATCATACACAATGTAGTACCATTGTTTGTTCTTTGCATATTGATAAAACTGCTTATATGGCATGGTAATCTCTTGGTAAGCTGGTCCCTTATAAAACCATAGACTGGCTTATTGTCATCTTTGGAAAAGATATAATCTGGTAACTGTTGGCCTGCAATGATTTCCCTTCAGTCTCTATACATCTAATATACAAATATATATGGGTTGTATACCACATAAAAGCTGGTTCTTGCTTCTATGTAAATCCAAATTCTACTGCAATGAACAAGCAGTAGCTGGATACAGTCTCTTGCCATCAGTTATAATTTCATAATCATCATGCTGTCATAATCTGTAAAAACTAAAAACTTGTTCTAATCTTTTTTCCACCCTTGTTATAATCAGGGTGAAATGATAATTTATCTTGTTATAAACAAAAAAATCAATCAATAAACTCATAAGTGTCTTTAAACAATGATAGTAATAGAAATTGGTTGCTAAGAATAATAGTAGACAAATAAAATAAGACATTGAAACTAAAATACAGTGCAGTGATAGAAAAACTACATGGTGAAAAGAAAGGTGGACATTCTAGTTATCAAATAAATAAAAAAAATGTTAGAATTCTTATATATAAGTTTTTAAAATTGTTATAGAAAAGTTAGCAACTAATTTTAGTATAAATTTTTATATATGATTTCCTGAGCAGTGAAAATGGAAGCTCAGAAAAATAAAATTGAGATTATAATAGTGAGTTTATGAATTTGATTGTGAACATATTAGCAAATTTTAAAAAAGAAAATAAGAACATGGAAAGCATGTTCACAGTACAAAACAAAGAAATTAAGAGCCAAATTGAGAGTCAGACAAAAAAAACAGAGTGACTAAGTGAAGAAATAATAAGTAAATTAAAAAAGAAAATAAGAACATGGAAAGCATGTTCACAGTACAAAACAAAGAAATTAAGAGCCAAATTGAGAGTCAGACAAAAAAACAGAGCAACTAAGTGAAGAAATAATAAGTAAATTAGAAAGTCACTTTGTATGGCTAGAAAGTATAAAAATAGTGAAATAAATCACAAAATTCAAAATAATAAAGAAAATGTTGTGGTAGCTGAGCAAATAGATAAAGTTAATCATGATATAATTTTAGAACTATCACAGATAGATATGACTAAGTTAGATGAAACAGATCACATTAATGATAAGTGTCTGACTGCATTAGTTAAAAATGTTCAGTATATTGATAGTATAAATAACTTTAGAATTAACACAGAAGACCTTGGAGAATGATGCTTGCATTATAGTTAAATGTTTATCTGAATTCACACATGATAAATGTAAAAGTGAAAAAATGTCTGACTGGGAAAATTAATTAGGTTACTTAAATATCAAAGAAATAGGTAATCAAGAAGATCAAATTAATAGAATTAAGTATAATAGTATTTTATTTGGTAGAGTGTACAAAAAAAAAGCTAACAGAAACACCAAGATTAAACAATAGAGAAGTAGAGATGAGAAACCCAGAGTTAAGTAAAGTAATTAAGCAGCTAGATTGTCTAAGAAATTAAATTCAAAAACCCATTATGTAAGAACAAAAACAAAAAGTTGAACTAGAAAGCACAAAATAAAAATAAAAAATTTTCTAAAGATGAATCAGAGCTATCATATAGTAAATAAAAGATATTTCAGGTCATTCAGAGTGCGGGTCTGCATATTAAAATATTTTTTTTTAGAGAGAGGCAAAGTTTAATATTTCTGTAAATAAGAATGATCTCTAAAGTTGATAACTCTGAACTTCTTAACATGTACATGATATAGAAAAATGGACAAATAATGATTTAGTACAGATTATAAAAGTAGATACTACTGATCAACAAAGAAATTACTAGTTTTGAAAATGAATTGTGCTGTTCAACAGTTAAAAATGATAGTTGACTAAGAAGTCATGCTAAATGAATTAAATATAATAGTGTTATTTGCTAAAGCATATAAAAGAAAACACTATATAACTTGAACTAAAATTGATTCCATTAATTTATCAATGGTTGATCATGTTGTTTTCTGTATTGATAATGAAGGGAGAGAAGTTCATTGTGTGGAGTTATCATGTTTTAATGATACTTCAGAATCTTTATCTCAGCACTGTGCCCAACTATTTGTACTTATGGGTGATTTACTGTGCAAATTGTGTAAGGAAGGTATAAAAAATATTAGGCATCTGTTGATTGAATCTAAATCCTTGAAAGCAGAAAGTATACAAATAATGAAGTTATGAGAGAATAAATATGAACAAAGTGATTATATAGAAAGTGAGTTATTGGTTTTTATGCTGGGTTTGGGAAAAGATAAGGGGGATTTAGATATAAAGGCAATAGAGTTGACAAAGATTATGTTGTGGAAATGGGAGGGAGCAGATTATGGGGAAGCTTAAGGTGGGGAATGGAAGAGGAAGATAAAGTGGCTAACAGGTTTTTTGGGGCATAGTTACCTAGAAATTCCTGACTCTGTTTAAAGAGAAGTCACATCACTTATATTTATCAGCTTCTAAGTCTCAAAAGTGAACCAGGTATAATTTTTATATTTGTCAGCCTTTAAGTCTCAAGAGTGAGCCAGGCATAATTCTTACATTGTATTGTATATTAGCCTCTAAGTTTCATAGTAGAACAAGGCTTTAGTTAAATGTATTGTTCATTTATATGTAGTTTGATTAATATTATATTGGTGCTTGAGATAGCTTTTTTGGTGTTCATGTTACACTAATTGTCAGTGAGATTTCTTAGTTCATCTCAACATGGTGAATGGATGATCAAATCCAATAAAGTTTTAATGGAATTGATGAAAAAAAATTATATGTATAGATTATTTAAATGTTATCTAGACCAAGGATGCTATTGTTTGTCATATTCATACCAGTTTGTAAGCCCATTTTAAAGAAGTGTGGCTAAATGTGACATTATTTTAAAATTAAAAGAAAAAGAATTGAGGAATGTTCATACCAAACCGATTATATTTTATTCCTAAATAGAGGAGGGGCAAATCTAATCTCTATGTTGAGTTTACAGCATGGCTTTTATGGCATGATTTTTTTTTATTATACATTCTAGAATGTATAAAAGTCACGTGTGTAAATAAATTATAAAGTAATTTATTTAATAATAATAATTGTAAAAAATTAAAATTTTATTACGATCCTTTATTTTAAAATAAACTATATTAAAATAACAACGTGTGGAACCAATTGGAAACTCTTAGATCATCTGCTTTACACAGAAGAAAGAAATTGTTGCTTTCTTCATGTGCCACTTATAAGAAAAAAGTCAATAAAAATTGTAATGATTGTTTAAGTTGATAATTAGTTTCTGCTATAAAAACATCCAGAATGCTTTATTTTGATCTTTCCAGTAGTGTAACTAATTATAAAACCGTAAACAAAGGAATGCTTTGGAAATTTAACTTCGATTCTGCTAGTTTGAAGCTGCAAATACGTGGCACTTAATATAAGAAAACTTGCTCTCTACTTAATTATCAAGTGGAAATATTTTTTATGAATTAATTTATAAATGCATATAATTTCGATGCTCTTAATAACAGAAAAACTAAGATTAAACTACTACTGAAACAAACCAAAAGAACTTAAGATATTAGAAAAGTGTTTACAGACATATAAAATAATGATTTGATGGCCATATATATATACATTTACAAGCTAATGAAATGTGAGCTCACAGAGATGTCAGTAGGTAATTGAATGAATTTAGTATAAATTTTTCTTTATGAACAAAATACGTATATTGGTGATTATTTATCTTTTCAACATGTGAGTGATCAAATGTGTCAGCAGTATAAGATAATGTGGATAGTTGAGGAAAGTCCGAGTTCAAACACCCTATATATTACATATTGAAGTGCAGATATAAAAAAGCATGTACTGTAGAAAAAATTTATGAATTATTATAAATCAACATTTTCCCTATCATGCCTGCTCTTCATATAATCTTATATGTAAATATGTAAAGCCAATTTTTTTATATTACTCTCATTGTTTGTTAATTAAAATTATTATTGTTAATAATTTTTGTTGCTTATTTATTTCTTATCCGAATCCTAAGTAGATTATTTGTTTTGTCATTTAATAATCCTATTAGTGTTGAGGGGTGATGATCAGGAAATATGGCTGAATCTGCAAAAATACTTGTTTTTTTTTTATGTATATTCAGTCTGGCTGTTATCCATGATGATTATAAATTAGCCAATTAAAAATAAAATTTGTATAGTAACTTCACTATGTATGTGTTTACTCATTAAATGTTTATAATTTCCCTAGACTAAATTTAATTTATGAATATTGTCATTTATTTGTTATTTTGACCAATTACCAATTAGTACCAATTGTTAACATGGTGATTACCATTATGTTAAATATTTTTTTTATTTCCATAAACATAAATGAAATAATGAAATATTAAAATCAAGTCCTGTAATAAAAGTTGATCCAGATGATTAGTATGATTCCTATATTATTTAATGATTGTTTGAAGCAATGAACCCATTGACATGTTAAAACAGTTTACTTGATCATCAGTGCAGACCATATCTTTTAATATACTCCATTGAAGTAATAATCAAATAAAACTTGTAGCACTAGTCCATTTACATGACTGCCTAATGGCATTCTAAAAGTGCACCTGCCTTTTTATCATCCATCAATGTAATGTCCATAAGAGAGAAACATCTGTTCCAGATTCTGGCATAGAATGTAAAATATCTTATTGTCTGTTTATATTGACAGTCCAGAAGTTATCTATCTACCTAATTCCAACTGTACTTAATTCAAAAAAGTTTTCAACTGTTGTAAAACCTGTACATTAGTCATCATTGTAGTAAACTGAAAAAGACTGTTTGCTGACTATAATTAATATGGTAAATGAAATAAATTCCACAATGTGCCTGTGAAATCTGAAAGAAGTTTCCACAAATGAAAGTGGAGTGGCATTTTAAGTTTATATATGTTTATCAAGAGGTAGTTGAGAAATTTAAATTATTTGTATATGATGCAATAAGTATTGCTATTAAGAAATAACATTTTATATAAATTATGAAAGGTCTTAAAGAAACTTTCTCTTTTGTTATTTATTCCTGTAAATATTGACTTTACAGATTTTATTTTGTTTATTCATATAGTACATAAATTTTATTATAATTAAAAATGTGTCGATGTCACAATGCTCATCTTTAATGATGGTTGCTTTGTTTTTATTGATAACATATTATTTATAAAGGAAAGTTTAGATTATAGAGACAGTAGTTCTCTGGGCTAAATATTTAATTAATCTGTAATTACTTCAAGAATAAGTGCTTATAAATAATGTTAATTGATAGTAAATGTTCAAGTTATGAGACTGCATATTAAAAGATTGTAGATTGACAAGTTTTATTCGAGATGTACCTAAGTAAGAATGTAAGAGAGTATAAATCAAACTACAGTTGTTGTTTTTTTGAGATCATTGTACTTCTTACTGTCAAATTTATCATAGAGCAGCATGAGAGTCACATAGTTTTAGTGTGTGAACAATCACAGATATATTATAGGAATAAAAGTATTTCACATATTTTTAAACAATTGTTTGAGGTTGATTATGACTAGTAAAATACTAAAAGTATACAGATGAAAAAAATGGACAGGTTAGATAAACAAGATACATGTGGGTTTAACTTGAAATTTTGGTTAAAGTTATACATTGTAATACATAAAACAGTCATTTTAACAATGACTGAGAAACACAAAAGTTTGAAATTTGGTTAGAATCTTAGCAACTGACAAGGTCATCCATAGATGTCTGGATGGATAAGTTAGTCTTCTTTAAATCTCTAAATGATATACCAGCAAAAGATTTGGATATTATACTAGGCTAATAGATCAGCATGCTCAAAGACAAGATCTCTGAAAAAAAATTACTCAACATATGAAAGAGGATCAAGTAATGACATTAGAGTGGCATTGAGAATTGGGTTAACAAGGATTAAAATATATATTTTGACTCTAATATGTTACAAAACATTTGGAATATATCAGACTGATACCTCCCTTGCAGATAGAAAAGCATGCATTTCTGATTGATAAAAAATATGGTGATAAGCCCCATATCTATGCTATTATTACAGACATAAACTTAATTGTGGGCAGTATCAAATAGATGCATCCAAGAGCTATAGTAGTCAAATATTCTGCCAAAAATAGTATTCATTGTGTGAACTTTCACAATGAGATAAAACACTTTTGGGAAGAATTCTCTCATTTTCATACTAAATGTGTTCATGACAAGACTGTTCAAATGATGGCTTACTTGTATTTTAGACAGATCTGAAATCCTGCAAAAGGATAAAAAAAATTACCTGTGAAGAATGATAGAACTTTGTAAACTCTAGACAGTTTCCACAAAGATGATTCACAAACTCATATTGTGGAATTAGTTCACATCTGGAATTAGTTTAAAATCAGTAAAAAAAGAGAAATATTTTGAAGGTCACTGAATATTATCAGATCATTGGCAATGAAGAATATGTTTTGGTTGGTAGTTCCAAGATAGGTAGAAAAAGACCTTCATCACATTGTTCAATTTCATTAATCAGGGGATCTATATAAATTGGAAATGATGAAATTGATGAGCCTGTGGTGTACTATGATTAGTGTTGAAGGATGGGATAAACACACATTGTTCTTTAGGTTAATTGTCCTAATGATAAGAAAGTTAAAACCACTAGACATCACATGATCACCATTTCTTATGCTTGCTTATAACTGTTATTAAAATAGGCAAAACTCTCTATACAGTAGTGCCACTCAGTGTAAACCAGATTAATCAATGGATTCCAAAAGGATTTTATGCACAAGCCTTCTGGAATCCATTGATTAATCTGGTTTGCACTGAGTGGCACTAATGTATGAAGAGTTTTGCCTGTTTTGATAAGAAAGTTCTGAATAATAATTATCAGATAATTTGAAATTCAATTGTTGCTAATTTTTTTGTTTTCTGAACCAATGTAATATCTGGTAAAATGAAAATAAACACATAAAGATAGTTTTTTAAATAATACTTAGCTTTATTACTGACTAGAATACTTTCAATATATTTTTACTATATCATATTCATGGCATATTGTGGTCTGATTAAATGGTTCTTTATATCAATGTTCAATAAAGAACCATTTTATCACACCACTATAAGCGATAAATATGATATAGTAAAATTATATTGAAAGCATGCTAGGCAGTAATAAAGCTAAATAATATTTAAAAACTACATTTTCTGTCTGACTTTTCATTTTACAAGATAATTATGTTCAGACAGAAGTTTATGAAGTGCGGTAAATAGATATTTCCAATTTACAAGATCAAAATCAGTCTTAAAATTGACTTAGCATGCAACAAAATCTGCAAGTTTATTCTCTTTGACAAACATGACTGTTGGTGGCCTAGTGGTTAGCATATCTGCCTTCCAAGCAGCTGGCCAGGGTTTGATTCCCAGTCAATGCATTTGACATATGAAAAAACAAAAAGATTGACTCTTATATTTAGTTTTAGAGGCACCATGGTTTTTTACTGCACAATGAGAAGTAGATAATTTTGACAGAATAAGTTCATTCAGTTCTTTTGGAATTATTCTTGCAAAAACTTTTTGATCAATGTTCTCAAGTAATAAAACACAAGACAAATATTATGTTTGAAGAAAAATTGAGGATGCTAAGCTACTTTAACAAATTGATGTTTCAACATAGAGAAATAATTACTGCAACTAAGTTAGCTGTATATAGATCTGTTACTTTATCTAATTTATTGTATAAAGTGATATTTGGACACTCTATCAATGCTATATATGGATGTTAAAATGTTTCATTTAATGATGCTCTGTGATCATAAAATCAATCAATATGTTTTTCAGTCTGCTGGATGTGATACTGTAGAGTGATCATCATCATCATCATCAATCCACTTCAGGATGAAGGTCTCTCCAAGTTCAATCCATCTTTTCCAATTTTTAGCTTCTCTTCTCCATATCACCCCTGCACACTTTCTTATTTCATCCATCCATCTCACATGTGGTCTCTTTCTGGGTCTTTTACAATCTCTTGGAATCTGGTTTAAGATTTCAATTGTCCACCTATTATCATCTCTTCTAGAATTATGTCCAGCCGAACTCCACTTCAGTCTTTTAATTTTTTATAAATTAACACCTTCATTGAATTGGACATATAAAATGAATGAACTATGCTAGATTTATGATTTTCATGGGTGAATTAGACTTTATTTGTTATTAAGATGAGCTCAAATACATTTTAAAGTAATGTAACATCAATTGCTTTGATTGGGAACATTTGATAGAAGATATATTAATAAGGAAATTGGATTTAAACATGGTGTTGAAATATTTCAGAAGAAGAAATTTATGTTTGAAGAAATGAAAAGACAGTATCAAAAATATCAAACAGAAAAACAGGATGTTCTTTATATGGATGGCTCACAGACTGATCTATATAGTCATTGCAAAACTCATTTCTAAAGCATTTTCCCTCTATTTTTTTTCTTTGAAGTTGGAATGACCATATTCATTTACAAGTGACTTATATATATTTCTGAAGATATAGAACACCAAAAAATGTTGCTTCATATAATAAAGCAAAATTTGTAAAAAAAAAATGTGAAAAATAATTTATATATTGCAATATCACTTTCAATTATACATAGATGAATTCAGAAAATATCTGTTATACCCATATATATATAATTCACATAACATTACGTTACTAATCAAAAAACAAAAATTTTACTAAAATTCTTCCAACAAAAAACATCACATGACCACCTCTTCCAACAACCATGGTTTCATCTATTAACAAATAGACCTTTCAAATGAAATTCAATTAAACATATATATATAATAAAATAGCCTTTTCATCAATCTCTTCAAAAACCAACTTTCTTTAACATTAAAGGATGTCTTCATGAGATTAATAGCCTCAGATTAAAAAAAATATCAAAATTTCTTTTACTCTTTTTTTCAATTCACTTTTTTCATAAAAGATAACATCTGCATTGTCAAATAATATTTTATGATCTGTATTCAGTTCATGAATATACAAAACTGAGTTATGATATCTATTTTTAACTCTTTTTTTATGAATTTTAATTCTTTCATTTAAGACTAAATTTATTCTGACCTATATAAATTTTATAACAATTGCAACAAATTTTTTAAACTACCCCAGGAATAGATTTGCAATCAATTGACTGTTTTGAACTATTTAATCATGCAGCTAAATTTAGACCTTTCTTCCAAGCCATTTTCATATTTTTTTTATTGGGTAATGTAAAAGTACCCTGGAAGAAAGGCCTGAATTTAAATTCATCATTAAATAGTTTAAAACAGTCAAATGATTGCAAATCTATTCCTGGGATAGTTTATAAGATTCCATAGAGTTTTCATAAAATTTATATAGGTCAGAGAAAATTAAGTCTTAAATAAAAGAGTTAAAATTCATAAAAGTTAAAAATATATATCATAACTCAGCTTTGTATATTCATGAACTGAATTCAGGTCATAAAATGTTATTTGACAATATAGAGATTATCTTTTATGAAAAAAGTGAAGTGAAAAGAAGAGTAAAAGAAACTTTGATGATAAATTTTGTAAATCTGAGGCCATCACTCTCTTGACTACATCTTTTGATGTTAATGGAAGTTGGTTTTGAAGTGAATGATAGGAAGACTACTTTATTTTGTATGTATATGTTGTATGTTTAATAATAGCAAAATTTCCGGTGATCATGTAATATATATTTAATTGAATTTCACTTAAAAAGGTCTATTCGTTAATATATTAAACTATGGTGGTGGAAGAATTTTAGTAAAATTTTGTTTTTTAGCTACTAGTATACTATTATATGAATTCTATTATATATGTGTGTGTGTTAATTGCACGTAGTGTGGGTAAAGTAAATCATTAAAGAAACTTTGATTAATAAGAGATTAATGATATACACTCTGTGTATAAGTAGTTTTTTAATCAAAACAATATTCCTAAAGCATAACCCTCATTATTATTTGAGAAAAAAGGTTATAACATAAACTTATTTAAAATACCATCAATCATTATACCGAACTGAATTATATTTCGAGTTTTTGTACAATCAATGAAGAAACCATGGAAAAAAAGGGAGAAACTTTTCATCAGAAAAAAATTGCAAAAGCAACATCATATTTGGCTTAAAAGTAGAAGACTGAAAAGAGCAAATATTTATTTAAAAACGAATAGCCTTTTGATTATATTCTTAACAAATATATGTTGCTCAGTGGCAGATTTGCATTTAATATGGTAATTAACATATTCCGTTCAGACAGGATTCCAAAAATAATAAGATTTTTTTTTTATTGACTAAATCCTAGTTCAGTATGTCACTGTTTTTTATACCAGTGTTTTTCTTTTTTACAAGTATTTCTGTATTTTTTTTAGATTATTTAAAAAAAGATATCTTAATTTTTTTTTTCTAAATGTCATTTCAGAAACAAAATTTTCAACTTCTTTCTGTAAAGGCTGAAGAGTTGTGAGTTGGAGTAGTTTGAAGCCTGTCCGTTAAAGTATGAAGACTGGCTATCTTAATATAAAGCTGAGCACTGATTGTATATATGTGTGGAGATAGTAATCTGAACCAACTGATGATTGCTGGTTTAGCATGAAATACGTATATTGGTGATTATTTATCTTTTCAACATGTGTGTGATCAGGTGGGTCAGCAATATGAGATGGCATAGAGAGTTGAGGGTCGTGTGAAAGTCTGAGTTCGAATCCCGCATACATTACATATATATGCAGGTTTAAACCTGTATAGTGTAATATTATCATCATCATTTTTAATTACTGTCAATCCTCTTTAGGACAAAAGTTCATGTTTAATTCATTTTCTCCAATTCATAGCTTCCCCCCCCCCGTCCCTCAACATTTAACAAAACTTCCGTATTCGTTAATGTCATGTGATCTCTTTGAGAAGCCAGTTTAAGATTTTGATTATCCATTTATTGTCACCCCTTCTATGCAATACAAATTTATATAAATGTATACTCTACACTAAAAAAAAAGATTTAATCATTCAGCTTATTGTAATACCAAAGTTTTAGAATTACTGAAAACTAAGTCATAATTTGTATTCAATATAACTATCATTTAATGGACTATGAACTGTTTGCAACTACAGTATATAAGATATTCTTGTATATTGTTTTGGCATTATAAACATTTAGAAATATTCTTACTTAGGTTTAGAATGTTTTATAAATTATTTACATACCTTATTATATAAAATGAAGTCTTTTAGATTTATCATCGAAGTAATATTAAGAGATTTACCAGTTATATTTCTCAAATTGTTGATCATTTGATCTTGACTGTTTTAAAAAAAAAAAGATGTTAAATATTTCGATATTCAAATCTATGAAAATATATATATATATTGGAAAATTTCATTAAAACATACTCAATAGCGGTAAAAAACGCAGCTTCTGTTACATAATTAGGAAGAAAAAATTCTGTTTGGATTACTTTTGGCAGTTGATTTTGAATATGTCCACATAAAGAATTTCTAAAGGGTGCTTTAATACTTTGTACAATTTCTAATTCTCCTTTTGAATTCTTGTATGGATACAAAGAATTTAATTTTACAAAAGTAGAGTTGAGAAAATGACTGTATATATCAGGCTTTCTAAAAAAAAAAAGAATTAAAAAAAAAAAAATCAGTCATTAAAATATTAAATATTTGATTTTTAAAAAATTAAGTTCATTGCCTAACCTGTAATAAGAATGGCGGCAACACATACGCATATTTCTTAAACAATATTTATTAATTATATCAGCAACAATTCTTTTATATCCATCTTGAAAATGAAAAAACTATATAACATATATATTATAATCATTACACTTTTTAAAAAAAAGATTGCAAATTTAAATGAAACAGCAAAACAATGCACACACAAAAAAAATTCAACTATGAGTTTAGTATCAGACGATCTAATACTTCTTTACCAATACGGAAAGTTTGATACCGAAAAGCATTATTGGTAATACATTTAATTAATTATATTTCAATGATTAAGTTAGTTTTTTTTTTCTTTAGATATATAATAAAACGAAAATTATATATATTACAATCTTATATATAGCTTCAACACTCATTTACTGCTCTTATTTCAGGCTAAGAATATAGTTAAGTATCCATTTTCTGATTAATATTAGAATAATCTTTAAAATGAATTCCTATAATTAAAAAAAAAAAAACTAAAATAATATATAGATACATAAGCACATACATTTAAAAAGATAATTATATATGCATAACACATGAATACATTTACGCACACATATACATCTATATACACACATATGAACACCGGCTAATTCTCAAGATTTTCTTTTCTATCTTGCTCTATTTCTCAACACTTAACTATTTTTCTTCTTCTTCTTTTTTTTTTTATATATGTCAAAGCGTTAACCAGGAAGCGAAACCGGGCCAGCTGCTTGGAAGGCAGCTATGCTAACCGCTTGACGTAGATTTAACTATTTTTCTTTTTATGATTAAAAATCAATTCCTTACTCATACCCACATCTTCTCTCCATTTCCTATTCAAGCTTCCAATACATCTATCATAATGTTTCCATGCCTAAATACATGCCCAATCTAGTTTTTTCCTCTTTCCATAGCTTTGTCTAAAAATCGAAGAAAATTTTCTTACTTTATAAATGTCAAACTCACTGACACAATCCACATAATGGTTGTATATTAATATTTTTTATTAGTCATTCATTAGAATAGAAATTATCCACTTAATGAATAATATTTCTGTAATTTTCACTACACCATTCACATGCAAGGTTTCTATCAACTGGATGTAATCATAAATATAAATATATTGACTAAAGATAGTGAAAAAGATGTATGACACCCAAGATGCACATTTCATGCTGAACTAGCACTCATCAGTTGTCCGAGATCATAACCTTGACACAATCCATTTAATGGAAGTATATTAATAATTTTTATTAGGCATTTGACTAATAAAAATTATTAATATACTTTCATTAAGTAAATTGTGTCAAAGTTGTGAAGGCAATAAATTTAACATTTATCAATTAGTCTGTAGTAGTTGGCTATCTATATAGTCTGAACAATGATAAAGATATGTGTATGATATTGTGATCTGGGCCAACTGATGAGTGCTGGTTCAGCATGAAATGTGCATCTTGGGGATCATACATTATTTTCATATATCTTTGGTCATATATTTATGATTACAATCCTCTGCAAGGTGTTAAAAGCAGATAGAAACTAGTCCTTACCTTGAGTGAAAATGATGTGGTGAAAATCACACTACAGAAATATTATTTATTAAATGGATAATCTCTAGTCTAATAAATACTCAACAATGCACAATCATATAACTCATTTTATTAATTAATTTTTTATTAATAAACCAAACATTTAAATAGGTAATTAAATAGATTCACACATTATGGTTGGAACTTACATCTAACCATATTTGTTTATATATATTTCTAGATGCTCTATTCTGTTTAATTACGTATTTAGATGTATGGATTTTTTAATCAGGGTTTAATTAATAAAATGAATTTACATGGCCTTACCTTGTTTAAAATTTAGCTGTATTGAAATAAATTGATTTATAGAAAATCACAATATTGATTATTCATGTTTTACTATCTAGTCAGTCAATTGATTATTACTAATATAAGACAATAGTTGCTATATATGTATGTGTGTAGATGATTGGTGGTGCTAGGTATATTGAGTTATTGTTCTTAAATTGAATACATGGTGTAAAATGATTGAGTTATCAGTTTTTTTATATAATATGATGACCAAATCATGATTATTTCATGCATTATGATTAAAGCTTACATTTTTCAAAGTTTTTTAATTTATATAATAAATATTTAATGATGATAAATTTTAACAATATTAATAAATAAATAAATATAACAACAGCAATAACAACAATAATAATAACGATAATGATGATGATGATGGAATACTGTTTTATATAACTTGTCTTATTTTTTTAATATGCAATATAAAAATGTTATTATGTTTACTTAATAATATTACCATGAAATAGTCAAACTATTGTATTACAATGAAATGGTGAAATTTAATATAATTTTTAACATAAGATTATCTTAAACAAATAGAAATCTATAATAAAAAATAAATATATAAAAAAGATGAGTAATATAAGTTCCTTTGTTATAATTTTAAAAATAATAAGATTAACGAAAAATCTATAGCAAATAAATATATTATTTGTGGAAAATGAATTCTCAATATATCATTTTTCATGAGGCTAGAAAAAATGAATAATAAATATGTAAAAATGATAGAATATAAGTCTATTGCACTGAATGGTATTACGATATGGAGTTTTGCATCTATTAAAATTGTAGATAAGAAGCACAACACATAAAATATAATTCAACGGTTAGTTTCAATTACAATTACAATGTTGTAATTTAAAATATTTCACATTTACTAGTAGCAAAATGTGTATATGTATGTGTGTATATATAAAAAGTACAATGTTTATATATAATTTTAATACAATAACTACATATATTTAAAAAATTAGAATTAGTATTATGTGTAGCCATTAGGTTTTTTTAATCAATAATCTTATCTGATCATTAATTTAGGGGGAGTAATTGATACTTATTTGCTTACACTAAATTATACCACTTTGATTATTCTGAAAATATTAAGACTTTTAGTAAAAAGTTGCAAACTTTTCTTTGTAAACACTTTTAAGAGTTTACATTTTTAGTAAAAAGTTAAAAATAAAAACACAAACAATTGCTATATTTGAAATATAATATAATTAAGAGAGAAATGATGGTTATAATTATTAATAATAAATTTAAAATGTTGATTCAATCATTTTAAAAAAGCGTTGGTGGTCGAGAGGTCGGCACAGCTGCCTTGCAAGCAGTTGTACCGGGTTAGCGGGTTTGCTTCCTGGCCAATGCTATGACACATGAAAAAAAGAAGCTATCCATGTTGAAAATATTATGTGAAAATTATATTTTTCCCAGGATAAGAGCCAAAAACATGACAATTTGAATACCAATATAAGGGTATTTAATAACATGTTCTATGACTCTGAGTTCAGAACCAATAAAAAAGAATGATGATTAATAAAATATGTGTATTTAATGGGACATGTTTGAAAATTTCTTGACTGAAAGTAATTATTATTTAAAATATTCTTTTGCTGATGGATGAAGTTTGTTAAAACTATCCATTTACTATTTCCTTATAAATTAATTATTCTTTATTGTTTAAAACAACAACAATAGTATTATATTAATATTCAAAGGGCACAGGATTTGTAAAATTGCAGAGATGTTTCTGGATAGATAAGTGATACTCACTATAAAATGAGAATAAAATAAAATGGGCATATAAATATCTGATATTCCACATGAATGTAAAATAAAAAGGATCATGGCTGCCCCTGAAGTTACTTCCTATATTCTTATTATTATTATTGCAGTTATATTTCATTCTTTTATAGAGCCATCTATTATAAACTTGATTAATCAATAGATCCAAGTTGTATAATACCAGCCAGACTGAATTTTGGCTATTGTCTTCATTGCTGAGGACTAAGATTCAATACTGGAAATAATGTACTCACATATCTAGCAGCTATTTTCATTCCTTTATATTATTCAAATGAATATCATAAAATTTATAAAAAAAAAACTAAGGTTTTTGAGCCAAGTTATCTTGCAATTCTCGCCATACAGTATTGCCACCCAATGCAAGCCATAGTAATCAATGGATACTAGAAGGTTGGTACATCAAAATCCCCATCTAGTGCCTACTTATCAAATATTCCCAGACTAATTTTTAGCTTGTGGAATTCACCAGCAGTAATCTTGGATCTGAAAGCATAATCCAAGGTTTCCCAGTGATAAAGGCTACAGGCTAGAAATTGGACAGGGGATATTGAATGAGTTGACAACAGATAAGGATTTTGATGCACAAACCTTCTAGCATCCATTGATTATTATGGCATGCACTAAGTAGCACTATTGTATGAAGAGAGTTGTAGCTTGTATATGTGAGATTTTAGTTGTTTAGCACCAAACTAACTTGCTTGTATAAATGTATAGATCTGACACTAGGTCAGTTTATCTTATATTTTAGAGATGTCAGTTTTATGTTATCATTGGAATTAACTTTGCTAATTAAAAAATAAAAGGAACATTATTAAAGAACTGAATTTTTTAAAATACATAGGAACTGAATTGCTGTCAGATCTACATTGCTCTGTGAGTTAAACTAGGGATGAAACATTATTTTTAAAATTTCAGGACATTAGCTTAAATAATATGAAGAAATAAAGTATGAATGCTAGATAAATGAGTGTATTAATTCCAAATTTGGATCCCAGTCCACACTCACAAAGACAAAAGTCAGAAACCAACCTGGAGATGGATATTTGGTTCTAAGATGGAGATAACTTCCCTTGAAACATATGAGCACTCATACAAGAAAGTCATATGATATTTTTGATCACATCATCATCATCATTATTATTTAGATAATAAAATATATTTTCATTCCATTTATCTAATCCTAATTATCTTCAAATTTTTGATTATAAACATTTTAACTGGATATATATATATAATCTTTAATATGTGGCGAGTACAAACAGTTTTGAAAACATGTTATATTTAAATAGTTACACATAACCTTGTAATTTTCTTACAAACAATAAATCACATTAGAAAGTCCTTACATTAAATTTACTGTTTAGCAATCTGAATTAATTTTCCTTCCTTTTTTTTTTATCACAATTTATGAAAATTTTAAATTTCAAATAGTCACTTTTACTGATTTTAAAGAATTTAAATAGTTTTTTTTTTTTCATGTGTCAACACATCGGTAGGGAAGCGAACCCGCGAAAACTGCTTGTAAGGCAGCTGTGCTGACCACTCGGCCACCAACACTTGACAAAAATTTAAATCTTGTCATTAACTCATATACAAATATAATATTAGTCATCAAACTAGACAAAGCACTGTGCGCATCATCTCTCATTATTTCTTATATAAAAAGGATTTTATGGAATAACGGACCAAGTTCATGATCTGGAGTTTGAATCTAAACCCTGAACTCTATGCTCCCCTTTTTCATCCCATTAATACACACATATATACAGACATGAACATTTCCATGGGTTACAGATATAAATGGTATATTTTCCAGGTTCATCTGTGTATGATTTTTATCATAAATAAACTAATGTTTTGGCTTGATCACACAATCCTTCAACTGAGTGATGAATAGAAAATATCAGAAATTTTTCAGATTAATGTGATTTTTAAAAAATTCTTCCAAGTAGGAGGAAGTTTGCATGCGTTATCATGTTTATTGATATAATTTGGTATTTTGACTAGAGAAAATTTAACATTTCAGATAAAATTAGGTCTGCAAGAAGAAATAAATCATACAAATAATGTTTTATTAGCTAATGGTTATAATAATAAAATTATACACCAAGCTTTAATTCAAATAAAAAATAATCAAAATAAGAAACAAAAGAAGAAGAAACAACTATTATGATTTATATTCCTTATATAAAAGAATCTACAGACAATATTGGATGTATTCCAAAATGCTACAATATAAAAACATGTACTATTTATCAAAAAAATTAATAACCTTCTAACCAAGCCTAATGATTCAATCTCTGAGACTCATAGACTTTGTAAAATTTCATATAAAGCTTTTTACATAGGTATTAGCAATCATCACATCAGTACTAGAAGAGATGAACATGCTAAGGCAGCTAAACAACACTCATCACTATTGGCATTCTTATTCCATGCTATGGATTCAGATAATAATATTGATTTCTGTAATACCAGATTCCTATCCATATATGGCACTCTCTACCAATGTAAGATCATAGAAATCATTGAGATATACAAAAGATCAAATTATATCAACAAATGTGATGACAAACTTCCTATTAGAAAGACTTTTTTAAAAAACACTTTTATTTGAAGAATTTCTGACTTTTATTTTCCATTTTAAATATCTGGGGTTTTTTTCTATTTGTGAAACTTTGCCATTATTATACATTATTTACAATATCTTTACAATTATCTTAATAGTATTCTAATCACCACCCAGTTTATGGCTTGTATGATCAAACTGAAAATTTTCAGTATTTTTGTAATAAAAACCATACATGAATGAACCCAAAATATATATATATACAAAAAACCTCCTGGTAAAGTTAAGTGGTCAGCATATTCTCTGCATGTTCATCATTTGAATAAAGCATGGATATTACTTTCTATCTTTTAGGCATACAATCTAACTTAAGTCAGATAAACATTTAATACTAATCAGTAAATAAATAGTAGATAGCCACTTTTAAAGAGTAAACAAGAATGGAAATCCTCCCTTATCAAGCAATTACAGATCTGAGTGAATAATATCTTCTCTTTCACTGTTTTTTTATGGGAGAGACTTTTGCAGTGAAATAATTAAGTTATTTGCTTATGTCTGGTTTTATTATATTTAAGTGTTTAATTCTATATTTATGGAATATTTCAGAATAAACTGATTTCTATTTATTAACCATAAAGCTTATTAAAAATGAGTTGTTGCTTTTTTTGATTGATTATTAAAGTCAAATTATAATGCCCTATTTAGATCTGACTGAGTTTAAACATCATATTTAATTTTAAAATTTGTCAGAAAATCAATCCTTATTAAAATTTGAGATTCGAAGGATGGCCACTTTATTCCTGGAGATTTGACAATGAGAAAGTGGGCGTTTGCATTTATATTGACAGCTGACAAAAATTTTGCTTGCTTCCTGTTTAATTAACAATTGCATAACAGAATGAAATAACCAAGAAGAGGATAAAGTTTATGCATACCCCTCTTCATCTCACTCAGGATGAGGATAATATCTATCAGCCTTAAGCTCTTGTGGATTAGCAATACTGCATTACAATGAAATATATTTTAACAATTAATGGAAAACTATAGAATATATGAAATCAAGCAATTTTTCCAAATTTATAAACATCCACTTTATTTCAAAATTTATTATATCACAACTATTCACCAGTGTATAATATTTTCAAACCTTCTCTTATTATATATGGATTTCATGAACAATTTTCAATCATTAATTAAAAAGTTATGTTGATGGTTTGATGCTTTTGTACATCAAAAACATAAACTGTTTAATTTTAAAGCTTGAAATATACTGAGATATATAGTGATCTATCCTAATATATAATTTTTTTTTATAAATATAGGAGTTGGTAGTTGTGAATCAAATTCAAGTTTCATTAAAAAATTTTATGTAGGTTTGAAAGATATAAACACACCCACACATTGATAAAGGTCTGTGTTTAATATTCATTTAAGTCAATTTTACTTTAGTTTTTAAAAAATAAAAAAATTATTTTATTTTAACAAATCTGCTTAAAATTATTTACAGGAAGAAAGCTTGATTAAATACTAATCTATAAACAATTTGCTCAATTATTTTGTATTCTTATTCATTAAAATTTTAGAAAAAAATTCTTTTAAGCTTTGTTTCCAATTTTGAAAATGTTAAATTTCAGAATTGCATAAATATGTGAGTTTTTTAATTAAAGAATTTTGGAATTAGTTGGGCCAGTTAATTAAAGAAAAAAAATGTGTTTTGCAAAACTGATAATGATATAAAAAGATCAGTTCAGAAAATAATTTTTATTCTGCTTCCTCTTTTGGTCTTTCCTTTTGCCTGCTTAACATGATGTATACTGAAATTCTACAAGTAGCTGAATAGAGATGTTACTGACTATCCAAAAATGAACTTCACTTTTGTAGCATAGATTACAGTGTCTAACTTTGTTTGCTAAATTTGATCCAATGCTGTGCCAACTATTTTTGTGTAAGCAAAGATACACTTCTCAAGACTAAAGAAAAATTTTATGCCAATTCTATTTGAAATCATAACCCAATTGTGACCAAAATTGGAAATGAGTAAATGAAAAGACTTTACTCATAAATCACTAAAGAGCTCTATTTCACTAACATATATATGTATATAGAGAATTCCATTTTTCTAGAAAAATAATTTCTACTCAATCAACTTTTGTAACTTAAAAGTAACAA
Organism: Epiperipatus broadwayi; assembly: GCA_028023455.1. NCBI lineage: Eukaryota > Metazoa > Onychophora > Udeonychophora > Euonychophora > Peripatidae > Epiperipatus > Epiperipatus broadwayi. The sequence goes on along the minus strand of JAQFVV010007200.1, from coordinate 56,139 downwards.
TTGATTTATTTTATGAACTGCTTTATAAACTCTTTAAACTTACATTACCAATAAGTCAGTGATATTTATAATTTAATTTAGATGATTTTATATATTTATTAGTTATATTCATATTTAATATTTATATTCTATAAAACCTGACCTAACTCAGTGTATTTGATATATAGTATGGTGGGCTTATGAGTACTTTAAATCAGGGGTGGGGAAATAGCAGCCCAAGGCCACATGTGACCCACCAAGACAATCAGAAAAATCGGCCTTGAACTAGGATTTCCTTTCCATGTGTGACCGAAGATTCATTTTCAACTTTAATGAAACAATGAACCCTCTGAAAAAATATAAAATTGGTGATGAATGTTGTGTGTTTAATGAAGAATGGACAAACAAATATTTCTTTGGTAATACAGGGAATAAAGCAGTGTGTTTATTGTGACATGAGAAAAAGGTGCGACCCTCCGCTAACCTTCGCTTCCACAAAGTGTCCCCCAATGTGGCCCTCTGCCAACCTCTGCAGCTCCCTGAGCCAAAACAAGTACCCACCCCTGCTTTAAATTATTTATTTTTGCCATCACTATAATAATTTATATTTTCTTTTTAGTTGAGATAAAAAAAAATGGTTGTTTTTTAATTTTTTTTTTTTAATTAAGTGTTTTAAAAATCACTTCCATGATTATTAATAATCACAATTTAGTTTTTAAAAAATTGACATTTAGTTTTAGATCAATCTTTTTCCAAAAGAAAAGATTTGGTTATTTTTTAATGTCTCTCCAAAGATATTTAAAGTTATTAATGTAAATTAAGATTGTGTGTCTAATGCAATGTGTGCATAACTACATAAATCATTTGATAAACTGATTTCATTGTTCTTAAAATTGTTGGCAGTTTGTCTATTTACTTTGTTTGCTTTACATGCATCTGAAATTAAAAGAATTAGTATATATGTGTGGGGGCATTTTATACAGTGATCCTTTAGATATTTATCCAACACACTTGAATTTAATATGTTTACTTGTTGCGCCATAGTCTATATTATTTCCTCTTGAGGTACTTGCAGATGATTTTGTTTTTTGCTTTGATTTCAGAGATATTTCTCTCCACAATGCCATGTCCTCCAGGTAAGATGCTATTTATTGTGTTTTGCTTTTAAAATGGTGTTGAATCAGATTCACAATGTATGAACTTAATTTTGTAATGGTGTAAACATTTATATGAAATTTAAGCTATTTTATTATTGAATGTTTTATGGAAAAGTGAAATATACAGGTGCACACATCTTAACTTAAAACATGTATTTAATAGAATTATATAAATAATTTAGAAGTTTTCAGAAATGACACAGCACTATCATATAAAGTTTTAGTAATATTCAAAACTGCCAGATATCAAATACACTATATGCTAACATTAAAAGGAACATGTATCATTAAAATATGTTTGTATTTGAACTATAATGAATTATTAATAAATTTTGTTTTGTTTATTGTTAGATCTGTTTTAGCATTTTTTTTTCTGCTGTCTGCTCTGCCAATTGATATTTCCATAAAATCTCTGTTCTCCATGATCTAAAAGCAAGTTTAAATGTCTATTAGTGATAGTACAGCTGTGTGGGCATTTATACTTGGAAACATCACCAGTGAACTTTTATATTGTGATGTGATGTATTGTGGTTTCTCCTTAAACGAAGTCAAGAACATCTCAGCAATTATGCCCAGATAAACCTGTTAGCCACTTTATTTTCCATTCCCCACTCTAAATCTTCCGACATTCTGCTCCATCCCATTTCCACAACATAATCTTTGTCAACTCTATAGCCTTTATATCTAAACCCCCCTTATCTTTTCCCAAACCCAGCATAAAAACCAATAATTCACTTTCTGTATAATCACTTTTTTCATATTTATTCTTCCATAACTTCATTATATGAACCCTTTATGTTTTCAAGCATTTACATTCAATTAACAAATGCCTAATATTTTCTATTCCTTCCTTACATAATTTACAAAATAAATCACCCATATTTTTCCATTTACATGTATATTCTCTTGTAGCTAAAGAGCCCGTTCGAGCCTTAAAGAATAAACTACTTTCCTTACTATTACCATATATTAACTCACACCTAATATTCTGTTTATTTCTATATATATTTAAACTCTTTTTACTAGTGGTGCCATCTGGTGTTAACAATGGTATGCCTACTTTTCATTACAATATCAATACAAATATGGGAAGACCGAAATATTCCAAACCTCTAACTCACCTGGTGATTAAAGATTGTTTGAAAAATAATGTATAATGAGACAGGGTAATCTGGAACTTTTATACAAAGTGGATAATTGCAACATAATAAATTTTGAAAAAAAAAGAAGTGCTCATAAATTTAGAAAAATTTGCTTGATTACTTATATTCTATAGTTTTTCATTAATAATTAAAAATATATGTCATTGCTTTATATTAAATGCTCTTCCACAACATGTTATAAAGGTCTACACATCATTCTCTTTTCATATAGAAGTCTAAAAAAGAATGTGCATATAACATTGGCCTCTGCTTAGTAATGTTGTTTTACTATGCAACTATTAATGATTACATACATAATTCTTGCTGTTATACTTTGTTTCTCAACACTTATAACTATATTATCTACTACAAACTCATATTAGCTTGAGTACGAATCAAAAGCAGTTATCTTTTGATTAGAAGTAGCTCTGGCAGTTTCTTATTGATTTCTTTCAACCTACCCAAATAATCTGATTGGTTGGAATTTAACTTCATTTAAAAGTGAATTCCTATTTATAAAATAGTTAGCATTTTTATTCTAAACATCACATGATCTCTATTTCCTATGCTTGCTGATAACTGTTATTAAAACAAGCAAAGTATGCACTAGATAGGGATTTTATGCACAAGACTTCTGGCATCCATTGATTACTCTGGCTTGCACTGAATGGCGCTACTGTATGGAGAGTTTTGCCTGTTTTAATTTAATTCATTTTTATTCTAATAATATACATAATTAATATATTTACTTTTAATTAAATCATATCTTCTGCCATTTTTTTCTGAAATTCTATAAAACATTTATTCATTGCCATTTTCTAAAGAATGTATATTAATAACATGAAAAAGATAAAGAACCTCTTCACTAGTTAATCCAGTAAGAAAAACTACAACTCCAAAATCATAATCTTCTTGGGACCCTAAAATAAATAAAAATAGCAGTTATAAAAAAGAAAATTATGTAGATATCACATACTAAATGTTAACAGATAATGTGTATCTAAAAGTTTGTAATGTTAACATTTTACCTGTAACTATATGTCAAACTCTTTCCATTATCTAATTGAATTGTTAAATGTTGTTTAAAAAATTCTAAGTTTATTTATAATTTTCCAAATATATTCAATTATCAGTAATACTACACAGATTAGTATTCTCCTCTCTTTTTCAGAAATTGCTGGCCTGCAGAGAGACAATAATGGAATGGGAACTGATGTGATCTTTAGATTGGTGAACAATGAATTTTAGGTGATACTTTAACCAATGGAACTCATATCAGATAAAACATTGTGTTTCATATTAACTTATATGTTATTACTAACCATGAATATATTTACAAAGTTTGAATTTTTCTATGACATTTAATAATTCGATAGATGATTGATAGAAATAGTACAAATTTAACTACAAATATTTAGAGTAATGCTTCAAAAATTATCCTGACATTTTAAAAAAAATAGTAATAAGAATTTGATCACAAACTAACATTTTCCTTATCTTATCTTTATATGTAAAATGAAATAAATAAATATCTAAATATCTTAACAATAAAAACATTATTTTACTGCAAAAAAATATTTTCAATAATGTTTTGTTACTTTGTTTTGTGTGTGTGTGTATATATATATAAATTATTATTATATGAGCTCATTCATTGATGAATTCATTGGAAATCATAAAGAGGCCAGTAGAGTATAAAATAAATTTAAAATTTCCTACCAAATAGTTAAAAAAATAAGTAACCAAATGAAATAAGTGCTTTGAAACTTAAAATCAAACTAAAATTTATCTTATTGGTGATAAATACACATAAACTGTACCATTTAATAAATGCTAAGTTAAATAAATTGATTTCAAAATAAATAAAAAAATTCAGTATTATTATTAAATATGCTATTGTTACATGCAAATCATATAATATTTAATTGTATTTAAGATCCTTGGAATAGTGGATCACTTCCAAGTATTGAGATAAGTTATAAAAAGCACCGATGAATATGAATTGCCATTATGCTTTGGATTTATAGATTATGAAAAGGCATTTGGTTCTATAAGCATTTCTTCAATGATTAAAGCATTAGATCATCAAAGTATAGCCCAGGACATTCTCATATTCTGAAGAATATTTATAAAAATGCAACAATTATATTACATAATAATCCTAAAAGATCAACAATGAGAAGGGTATACAACAGGGTGACTTCATATATCCAAAACTTTTTACAACAGTTTTGCAAGAAGTATTTTGTGAATTAAAATGGAAAGCTAAAGTAAATGGAGATTATTTAAGTCATCTAGATTTTACAGATGGTGTAGTTGTTTTTGCAAATAATGTTTTAGAGCTTCAAGAAATGTTGCAATAGTTATGAGATGAACATAATAAAATAGGATTAAAAGTAAATATTAAAAAACCTAAAGTAATATTCAATGCATTTTCTCAAAAGATGAAAATAAAGATGATAATGATATGCTAGAAGTTAACAATTACAAATATCTTGGTCAAAATGTTACTACAGATGGAAACATAATGGATGAAATTAATCATAGAATTAAACTTGGTTGAAGTGCTTTTTGTAGGAATAACTTAATATTAAAAGAAAATAGATCTTGGACATTTAAAAAGGAAGTTTTTTAATAAATATGTTTTACCAATTCATATTTATGATTCTGAGACTTGGACATTTAACAAAAGAGCAATCCGGAGACTTCAAAATGAAGTATGGAGAGAAGCATGTTATGAGTAACAAGAAGAGATTGAAAATGAAATACATGGGTGAGAGAACAAACATGTTATTGACATCATTAAAAAAATTAAAAGGCTGAAGTGGAATTGGGCTGGACATATTGCTAGAAGATATGATAATAGATGGACAGCTGAAATCAACCTGAATTCTAAGAAATTATAAAAGACCTAGAAAAAGACAACATATGAGATAGATGAATGAAATAAGAAAATGTTCTGGGGCAGTATGAAGAAGAGAAGCTAGAGATTTGAGAAGATGGATTGAATGTCAAAAGACCATATTGCATGGTTGAAAATGATGATGATAATATAAAAAAAATTAAGACTGAGATAATTCATTCTTTCATTTATTCAGAGTTTCAGATTTTGTTATTTGGAGAGATGGTTACCTTTGTTTTTTCATGGATTCAGAGATAGATTTATTGTGTCACATTGTTAGAGAGTGTGATCTCTGTTTGCTGCACAATGAATTAGAAAAGAAGAGAATCAGATAAAGTTATGGTAAATCACCACAGCTCAGTAATAATTAATTACATAAAAAATTATATAGTTAGAAAGTACTATTTAATCCTGCTTTATTCTGGGTATGATGGAAATTTTTTTTTATGGAAATGACTTAACAAGGTAAGCATAGCCAAAGATATACCATTCCTAAGAAGATGCATTGCCATGCTTTAGATTTAATAGTAATAAACAGTCTGAAGATGATGATGTAAAGCTTAGCATGTCCTGCTGCACTGATAGTTTGTTCCTGTTGTTCAAAAGTTGTCCTGACTTGTTGAAGGGAAGAAGTATATAATGTAAGAAAACAACTCAAACTTGGACATTGAGGACCTAGAACAAAAAAAAAATTAAGACTACTAGAGTTATAGAAAGATACCTGATTAATAAAACTATGAATTATTAAATCTGAGCTGTAATTTATATATATATATATGAATAATTCAATTTTTTTTATCTCATTATATTTGTAAAATATTTATTATTACTCATTAATAGGTTATTATAATATTTATTTATTGGCTTATTAATACATTGTACAGGCTTAACACTTGTATTTATATATGTAATATATGCGGGATTCGAACTCAGACTTTCACACGACCCACATGTGTGATCAAGTGGGTCAGCAATATAAGATGGCATTGAGAGTTGTGGGTCGTGTGAGAGTTTATTGGCTTATTGTAAATGTATGCTTAAAGTTATTCATAGCTGTTTTTAAGATATATGGCAGTTATAAATTATTATTATTTTTAATTTAAAAAGAGCAAACCAATATAAATCTTTTTCTGGTAAATCAATTCAGAGATTTATTTTTATATCTGTTCGCATAATTAACCATGTTAAATTTTTATTAATCGAACTTGTTTTAATAAATTATTTATTTTGGTATTTAAAATTACATTTAGTATCTATGTCATTCTTATAGCTTGTTTATGTTCCTGAATGTGCGTATGCTTTAGGCTGGGGAATATGCTAGAATGTTAAGAAGTAGGACATTATGACAGTATTTCCTCTTATGTAGTCTTCCATAAAAGAAAGTGATATGATTCTTATTCTGTTCTCATTCTCTCCCAGTTCTTTAATATGACGTTTACAAAATGATAATGCATAGTTTGATCATAATTGTCATTCTAGTTATTAATGGAGGTCTAAAATATCTAATAACTTTTTCATATAAATATATAAATGGTGACTAAAGTGGCCCATTTATATACATTTATTCATATTTTATAATTAGTTTCAATTAAATAATAAAATATACATCTCCATAAATTATTTCTCCACACATTAACCATCATGTACCCATGCTTCCATTCATTTTTTTTCAAATTATTTGCCCCTACATTATAATATATACGAATGTTAATAACAGTGCATTATATATATATGTGGGTGTAATCTTGTAATTGAATATTAATAAATACAGTAACCAAATATATGTAAAGTACAACTTTATAATTTTTTTAAAGTTGTACTTTACATATATTTGGTTACTGTATTTATTAATATTCTATTACAAGATTATGTATATAACTTTGAAGAAATACAGACATCGAATAAGAATATCATTATATATATATATATATGATGTGATGTGATGTACTGTGGCTTCTCCTTAAACGAAGTCAAGAATATCTGAGCAATTATGCCCAGATAAACCTATTAGCCAACTATCCATACAGTAGTCCCACCCAGTGCAAGTCTTAGTAATCAACGGATGCAGGAAGGTTTGTGCATAAAATTCCCATCTAATGCCTATGCATTCAATATTCCTAGACTAGTTTCTAGTTTGTGGCTTTCATCAATGAGGAACTTTGGATCTGAGAGTACTGCCCATAGATCTAAAGATCTAATGCAATACTCCAGCATCTATACATTTTGGTTTTATATATATGTAGTGACATCTGTTTTTGTTTTTGAATTACAAATTTTTTTAATAATTATATATATATTGTATAGTAAATGCAAATATTATGCACGTATATGGCAGGCTGAAAATAATGATTTTTTAAATAAATATATAATGAACCACACACTCATTATTTTAGGAATAGAAATTAAAATAATTTTTCTATAAAAAAAACAAAACATTTTTCTAAACTTTAGAAGAAATTTTTTAAAATTAATGAATCAAAGGCAAAAAATAATGAAAAAATATACAGATAGAATTACATCTGTTACATAAAATTCAACAATAAAATTGATTGTCTACAACAATACATGTAGAGTACACTTTTCCAATAATATTAATGTATAAATTGTCTTCGACATATTTGCTTTACAAATATTATTTATTATATGTGGTAAATAATTTACATATTGAAATTAATTGGCCAATTTTGAAAAAAAAAAAGATACATTTACTGACTGATTGATTTAATTATAAATAATATTAATATGTTTTTAATAAATAAGGGCTAGTTGTTGAGATCATGCACGTGATGTTTGGGCATTTAAGTGGTTGTTTGGGCATTTAAGTGGTTGATTGAGCATAACAGTTTCATTCAATTTTATACTGAAAATCAACCCGGAAATCATTACCTCTTTAGTTCACGACTCTTTCACTGCACTAAATTGCTCGGGACATTTAACATGTTAAAATTCCATACGGAAAGCAAAATGTTGCATCATAATATTTTAATAGCAGTATTTTCTACATTTTCAGAGTCATTTCTTTAAAAATAATAATCAGTAAATGTCAGATAACATACCACAGACAAATTAAATGAAAGCTGAAATTCCTGTACTCAGCATTTTTCAGATCTATAATTTTTTAAAATTTTAATGAAAGATTTTTTTTTATCATCTCTTTGCAAACTCAAATTTCGTTAAAATAAAAATTAAAAAAAATCACGACATATTAATTTATAGACATTTACCGAATGCTTTTTAAATTTAATTTTGTTTCCGCTATAAATTATTTCCTTCTTTTTCTGAGCTAATGTAATAAACACCTGTTAATCAACACATTTGCAGAAAAGATAGATTTTAAAAAAAATTATTCGGATTTTATTACTACCTAGCATGCTTTCTATAATTTTTTTTTAAATTTACCTTTTCTCAGCGATGGTGACCGAGTGGTCAGCACAGATGCCTTACAAGCAGTTGTTCTGGCCGATGCTTTGACACATGAAGAAAAAAAGACCTTTTCTGGGTATGTGTTCATTAACAGCTATTTAATTCTGCATGTAAATGTCTTTACAATCTAATTTAATCAATGTAAAAATGCATGTCTAAAATGTTGTTTGAAGCAATAGAAGTTTGTGATTAACATACTTTTGGATTTTCGGTGTTCAATCTGTAATACAATTTACGAATCAGGAACATAACCAATAGACTTTTTTTTAACAATTATGATTACTTTAGAGAAAAAAAATTGATGCAGTAAAAAATGTGCAGATTTTAAAGCCACATACATGTTTAGTCTTATATGAAGCTAAAGTATTAATGAGAATATTGTAGATAAGTTAGATATGTTTATTATGTTGGGAAGAGGAGTTTGAATTTAGAAAGAAATGAGAATCACTACCAAAACTTATATAAAAATAAAAAGTTATAATTTTAATAATCTAGAAAAACATTTTAAAATGAAGTTGACATTTTGATATCTTGAAGAAGAAAGATTTAGACAGGAGGGAGACATGACTATTAAAATTTTTTTTTATATATATAAATCAATTTTATTATAAAACAAATAAGTATAAGTAGGATTTTACTAAGGCTGTAAACCTTAAGATAGGGACCTTCGCATTCTTAAGGTTTACAGCCTTAGTAAATATTACTTACGTAATCAATGTGCCTTTAAATAAATTTATAATTATAAGTAAGATTATAAGATGAGATGTTTCCTATCCTGTTTTATTTGTTATATTTTACCAAGGACATCCGTGCCACTTCCATTCTTATCATATTGCTTATATCAAATCATTAAAAAAAAAAACAGATTATTCTTAATGCACTATTCACAATTCTTTATTTAACTCCCCTATAATGGTGGTGGCCAACTTTTATGTTTATAAGATCTACTTTTTATTTTTAAAATGTGTTGCGATCGACTCGTTGTCATAGGCTTAGTCTAAGTGGGAAGAAATGTGAAATATATATTATTTTTATATATCTACCTAGTAAAAAATAAACATTTAACGGGCCAAAAAACTCATGTCCCGGGGAATTAAAGCAACATGAGTAATTATTAACAATATTTATTAATTCAAATTAGTTACATTAAGTCAAGATTTAAAATATTATTTTCAATAATGATACGACTTAGTGGACTTCACCTATCTAGAATTGGAAAAAAAATTAGAATAAAAACAAAAATAACAAAAAAACTTGAAAATCTTGACTTAATTTGTTTCTCTCGCTACTGACAGCTCTTGCCAGATTGGCTTCGTGATTGACCAAAATTGACTTTGCGATCAACCAATGGATCACAATCGACTTGTTGGCCACTCCTTCCCTATAAGATTTTTGAATAAAAAATCTAAAAAAGACTTTCAGTCATTCAAAACTTCTGTAAGGAAACTAAATAAAGATTGTGGGAAATGCATTAGGAAGAGTGTTTTCTTTTTATAAAATTTTAATGACTGTGGTTTTGATATTGAAGGAATTGTATCTGTCTTTTTTTTTTTTTTAAAAAAAAAAAAAATTATTTAACGAATTTTAGTGTGATTTACAAAGTTATAATCAAGTGTGCAAGTTTGTATTGGAACTTTGATCTGTGAGGCGTTTTGATTGTTCGTGCCCCAGTTGGGACCATCTCAATGTTCATAAAGTTCTCTTTTTGTGGGTGAGGTTTGCCTAATATTGAAGCATAAAGTTGTGCATATGCTATGATTTGTATCTTGTGTTTTTTTAGGGCTAGGATGTTCCTTATGTGTGGTTGAGTTGTCACTTATAACATGGCAATGTTTGTGGACTTCAAAAACAAACTTAATATATCTAAATCTAAAATGATAATTATAAATGGAGATAACAAAAGATTAAAAATAACATTTGGGTAGAAACTTTTAAAGCAGATTTGTGCTTTTAAACATTTAAGAAGTTAATGATCATGAAAATAACAACAAAGATTTTAGAGTGAAAAATGAAGATGCAAAACATACCTTTGATAAGAATAGAAAGTTATTTGGTGATTGGAATTTAGAAAAAACAAATGTTAACTGTTTTTCTTGAAAGATAGCTTTCAATGACTTGGGCAATTAAAAAAGAGAAAGTGAAAAAAATGGCAGCTTTTGGGTGTGAACTTATGCAAGTAAGTTGAAAAAATAGAATTTGCAGTGTTGAAGTATTAAAGACAAATAAATTGGATTGTGCTTATATTTAGAAGCAAAAGAATTTTGAAAGATATGCTTAAAAAATCTGCAAAAACATAAAAAATACAAGAAGAAAGAAGACATTTTAAAATAAATGGGCATTAAACATAAAAAATACAAACAAAAGAAGATATTCTAAAGCAGAAATGGGCATTATTTTGTAATAATATTCCAATTTTTTCATGTGTGAATTCACATTTATCAGACAACTTTCTATGCTGCATTTTTATTTTATTTTATAAAATATAGTATATTATATATAAATATTTAATATAATAACATACTATAGCAAAATTTCAAGTTTAAATAGTGACTATTTTAATGAAATTTCAGAATTTGTTTCACTGTTTGAATTTAGTTAATGAAAGCAATCAGATCATTTTTCAAACTCTAATCATTCACATGTAATCTTGTCTTGTTTTTTTATTAATTTTATGCTCAAAATAATTATTGATTATAAAACTAATAAGATCTCACTCTGGATGAGACACATCAAAAATGAGATAAGGATGAAATATGTACTGTAGAGTGAATACAAAGTAAAAAAAATTTTTAGTTTCAAACATTGAATTGGAATTTTTATTATGTTACAAAAATCTAGTTTTTTTTTATTTTTATAAACAGAACTTATAATACAACAAAATTAGGTTCAAGCCAATAAACATCACATGATCACCAATATGTATAAAGAGTTTTGCCTTAGTATCAATTTAGCAATTATTGAACTAATCAGTGTTTTAGATTTCATATTATCTATATAATTTATCTCATCAAACTTATGTTCAAATTCACAGGAACCAAGTAAATATGACAGAGTATCAGCATGGTCAATTTTCGTTTTACCAAACTTAAATATATAAGTTTGCAGTCATAAAAAGCTAATAAATTCAGCCAATGAATTATATGCTAATTCATATGTTCAGAAGTTTTTTTACAATTTCCAAAAATTGCTAATAGTAGGTGATGGTCAGCATAAATTTTAAAATCACATCTATACAATATTGATGGATTTTTTAAATAACAAGCTATTTTTTTTTCAGCAGCTGTGAGTGTTATTGATATATATAGTATCAGATATCCTCTGAAGCAATGGTGTGAAATGACAACTCCAATTCCATAATCTGAAGCATTTTTTGTTACTATCACCTCCTGTTCATTGCAGTAGTATACAAGTATTTGATTAAAAGTTACAAGTCTTTTGCTTTCTGGAAGTCTCCATCATGCTCTTGATTCCATCTCCATTGCGGTCTCTTTTTAAGCAATTTGTATAAAGGTGTCACCACATGCAACTTTGCCTTTCAGTAAACTTTTGACAATTAAAAGGCCTAAAAATGCTTATAAATCCTGTACATTCTTTGGACTTGTGGTATTTTTAACACTTTGATTTTTTTGATGTTTAAATATATATGTTTTGATTAATAACATAACTCAGATAGCCCAATTATTTTGGTATGTTAACCCTTACATCAATTTTTGCTAGTTTAAAGCAAACTTCAAATATGTATATTTTCAACTCATACTCCGTTTTGGTAGTAATGAATATGTTGTCCAAATAATGAATAACTTTTTCCATTTGGTAAAATAGTTACTTTATAAAGTAACAAACTTGTTGTATTTAAATAACTCCAGTTGAGTACTAATGGACAACAATTCTGCTATTCTATCTGTTATGGGAATTGGATAAAAAGCAGACTTTAAATCGATTTTTGCAAAATGATGGGCCTTCTGCAGCATTGCTAATATCTTGCACACATTTGGAACAGGATAAGCCACCTTATAAAATGTATCTACTTATTGTTATGAGAGTCTCCATGCAGAGAAGTGGTCGTATTCAGATTCATTATAATAACAACTGACATAGCCTATGATAATTCTTCCATCAGTGTTAAAATGTCTTTATTCATCAAATCATTAATACTTTCTTCTATGGTAGGCCCTAAAGCAAATAGAACTTCACAAGGTTTACACACAATTGGTAGGTCATTCTTCACAAGTTCAATATCTACCAGTCATATTATTAACTATGAAATCCAGACTTAAAGAACTGTGAGCACTTATTAGAATTTCAGACTATAGCTGTATTCTTTTAATCCAACAATCTAAACCAATTTCTACCCAATATAAAATTAAAGTCTCTTTTAACTTTGGAGTTGATTTTAACTGGTAAACAACTTTATTGCATATTCCTATTTTATTATAATTTACATCTGTAGCTATTATGTCAGTTTTCTCAAGCATCAATGGTTTTTTATACATTGCACTAATTTTTGCGAGTCATTCTAGGAGATCAGGAATAAGACAGCTTCACTATCTATTTCTATATTAATTTTCTCTTCATATATATTAGCTTCCAGCAAGATATGGTCATTATCTACATCATTTATTTCTGAACATTATTTTTACTTTTGACACTTCCTCCCCCTGATTTATACACTGAACTTTACTTGCTTTAAATATTTTTGTTTTTATTCCAACAGCCACATGCAAATAACAACAATTAATTTACAAACATGGCTTATTTCCCTTATATACTTACAATTTTTCTTCATACAGCACTTTCCACCACAGCAATAGCATATTAATACATCTTTAGTGCTCCTGCTACATCTTTAGTGCTCCTGCAGTTTGGTCTATCGGTTTCTATTTTGGTTTTAGCTATAAGGTTTTATCTGAGTGTGGGGTAGTTTAAAATTCCATAGTATTTTCCAATACTATCTGCCGTTAAATACAGTTTTCAATCACATACTTATAATTTAGGTCAATCTCACATAATAGAACTTTTTTTGAATTTATTATTTTCCAATCTTGTAATAAAAGATCCACTGGCATATCATGAAGTTCTGTGTTAAAACTTCATTCTTTAGATCATGTCCTTAAAGCTGCATCATAATCTTGATATTTTTCTTGAGGTAATTGCCATTTATTTATGAATATAAGGCATGTCACCTACTAGATATCACAGGTTTAAAATAGGCAGTTAACATCTCCTTTAATCAATGATATGGTATTTCTAGGGAAGATTTGGTGTCACAGGGGTGATTTATCATTTGCATAATCTCCTTCCCTAAGAATCACATATTGCTTGGTTGTGTAAAATTCTACTAATGTCAAATACATTATCTACTCCTTAATAAGGCTATTAACCTTCTTTCCATGAAGGACTCACCTGTCAATATATGCTAAACTATTTGCTTGCACAGGTTTCTCTATTGTCAATCTGTACCATTCTGCTATATTCTGGAGTATTCTTAACAATAACTGACAGGTAGCAGTAAAACATTTATTAAATAAATACTACAACATTATTAAAATTAACAATCAAGTTTATTCACTTATCGAACAAACATATATAAAGAATGAAAATAAAAAATTAGTTATTTTTAATATTACTTTGTAATTTCTATGGTCCCTTAATTGTGCCTCTTACACATGCACAATATATTGTAACCATACAGGTTTCATGGCATGCAACAACATAGTGTGTATGCACAAATATATATAAAATTGAAAATAACAGTAGAAATAAACAAAGTCAAATTTTTTTTGTAGATATTTTCTACATTCCACTGGAGTAATATTGAAGGATGAAACAATTTTGAATTTTAAAATAAAATTTTATTATGAAATGAACATTTACAAAGATTTAAATAAATATTTTTACTGAATTCTGATTTTGAAATTAAACAAGCATGTTTTATGTTAAAGAGATCTATCAATAATTGTAAAAATCCACTATCTATTTAAGAAAACTTTTTTTTAAATAAAACTTGTATAACATTTTGTAAAATTTCTATTAACTATTTTAGAAATCTTTTTTTAAGTAAAGCTTGTAGATCATACTTTTGATAAAATCCAAAGTTGCTTTTAAAAGAATTAAAGTAGATTTAAAAAAAATTGATAGAAAGGAAAAACATTCTTGAGTTAAAGAATTTTTCCCACCTATCTTAACTATAAAAAAAGGTTGATAAAAAGATTAGTTAGTTGGTTTTCCTAGAGTGCTTAGAGTAGTTGGTTTTGAGAGTTATACAGAACAACCATGAAATAGCTGAAGGCAAGACAGAGGCCAAGTCCAGCAGCTGCTCCATAGTTCACTATAGCAGAGTTTGAATTTACATGGAGAAAAAGAGTCATCTTCCAATGTTTCATAGACATAATGTGGGAAAACAGCTAACTTGCCTTGAGTCTATCCAATCCTAGACTAAATGGAGGATTGAAGGACTATACCAGTCCTGATGATAACACTTACCCAGAGAATCCCTAAGCTTGCTGAAAAATTAGTTTATACATATGCTGATTTATCTGTATGCAGAGAAGCACACACATGAAGCACAGCTGGTGAGTAGTGTTATATATAATGAGAATGAAATTTAAATTAATTTCTTTAGTGAAAATGACAATTAAAATCTATATATTTTAAAAGAAAACAAGTTAAATTTTGCTTGAATAAAATGATTGATTCATAGATGATTCTATTTTGAAAAAAGGAAATGAAACATCATTTTAGATTAGAAAAGAAAACTTTTATTGACCATAAATGAGAAGCTAATAAATAATTATAATTTATATCATCCATATTTTATGTATACATATGTTATATGTATGTAGTTATGTGAAAAATATATTTTTAATAATTTTATTTTGATAAATTAAAATATAAACATCAGCGTGCACATGCATTTCTATACATACATACATACATACATGTTGAATCTATCATTAATTACATATTATAAGAAAGAAAATGAATTTCATTTAAATGTTAATCAATTATTTACAATCTGTACAATAATATATATATATGTGTTTTATGTAAATCTTGTATGAGATATATATATATATATCATTAAAATATGATAACTTGAAATTTTATTTTATCTGACAATTCAAATATGTTAATCAATTATTATACCATGCATCTGTTCGATGATATATATATATATGTTTTATGTAAACCCAATGCAGTGCATGTATCATTAAAATGTGATAACTTAAATTTTTTATGGCAAATCAAATATGTTAACAAATTATTATGCCATACTTCTGTGCGATGACATATACATACGTTTCATATAAACTCATTATGAGATATTGTAATTCACAAGTTAATACCTTATTTTTTTGTATATTAATCAAAAGAGGCTTGATTTGTGTGTATAGCCATATTCTACAGATCTTAATGTCATTTTTTTATTATTATTAACAAACTTATATTTTATTGGATGAGTAGGCGCTAGATGGGGATTTTATGCACAAGCCTTCTAGCATCCATTGGTTATTCTGGATTGCACTGAGTAGCAATAGGTATAGAGAGTTTTGCCTGTTTTAATGATGATTTCTTATCAAAATTATGTCAGTAATCTGTTCTTTTTAAAAACAATATCCTTCATTCACTAGTTAATTAGTCCCATATCAGCATAGTTTCACAATTATTTTTCACCACCCCCTTCAGTATTTATATAAATGTTTCATGTAAATTGTCTTATGTTTTAGTATATATTTTAATCTTATAATGTACAAGTATTATTTCTTTCTTCAGTTATATTTCACTATTAAAAACTTAAATTCTATTTTAACATTTTTTATGTCCTTCTCTAATTTATCTTCTGATTGTTTCCATTATACTAATTATTTTTTATTTATATTGTTAGTAATCATATCTAATATACAATGTTACATTTACAAACAATGTTATATTTAAATAGTGGTGATCTCTAAGTTCACTTACAGTCAATTATATAAATACTAATTTAATAAAAAAAAATACTAGCTAAGATAGGTGTCGCCAGTGTACATTGCAGAAAAGTAGATTACCACATAGTATACCTACATGGACAATGAAAAGTAGATTAATGCATAGTGTGTTATACTACCATACTCACATGGACAATGATGAAGATGACAAATTTCATGTTCTAATGATGGTCCTAAAATAGTGCAATTGGCACATACATTATCATCTTGACCAAGACATTTTCTATATCTTGTTCTCTCACCACCTCCACAACTTTTTGAACATCTTGACCAATGAGACCAAGATAAATAATTTCCATAATCTGCAACAAACAATTTATTTTTTAAGCATTTTCAAACGAATTTAAAAATTATGTATTTAGTGTAATTTATTTTTAACACTTAATTTTATCAGGAGATAATTTGTAACTAAAATCAAATATTCGTAGCCATTGTTAGTAATATGACAGGTAAAAAGATTTTTGCAGTTTGAACTCTACTTTTTACATTCATTAATATGTAATAAAAAGAAAATAATTTAAATTACTAAATACATCTACTGTCATGAATTATTGCCTATATAAAGAAATCTTGTATTCAAAATTAAAAACACATCTTATAATTATTACTGTTAAGATCATACTCTTTAATTCTTAAGCAAACAAATTTCCTCTTTTGTATACGTCATGCTAGCAATAAATTAATTGAGCATATACCTGCGTCTCAGCTTACTACACATACCATAAAAGCACATTATTTTCATTGAACACCAATATTTATTAATTCATGGAAAAAACTTTTATTAATTTTTAATTAAAATTAATCAGATTCATAAATTATGTGGGCAAAAACATACTAAGTAAATTCTGCATAGTTATCTTTAAGTTTAAGCAGGCAAAAGTCTCCATAGAGTAGTGCCATCTTGTGATAACAAGAGTAATCAATGGATGCCAGAAAGCTTATGCATAAAATCCCCATCTAGTGCCTACTCATCCAATATCCCCAGACTAGTTTTTGGCTTGTGATCTTCATCAGTCAGGAGCCTTGGATCTGAGAGCACTGCACCTAGATCTTAGGATCTACTACTGTATGGAGAGTTTTGCCTGTTTAATAACAGCTATGTGCTAGCATAAGAGATGGTGATCATGTGATGTATCTTTAAATTTATTTGTATGCACACTCATATTTTTTAAATATTGCAGTTATATCTTTTTATAAATGTAATAATAATGATATAAATGATTAGTTTCTCAGGAAGTCATGTGACATATATGCACTGAACATAACAGGTTGCAGTTCAATCCATGAAACTGTAGATTTTGAATCCATCTTCTACCAATGTACTCAACCACACAAAGTTATATATCTAGCACTTTTGATAATTGTGGTAATCAATCTGCCTGGTAAGCTAGTAATCAGAGATTAATGAGCTATAACATTTATCATTTTCTGTACTCACATGCACACAAACACACATAAATAACAACAAAAAGAAAATAAAGGAAGCTACGTTAATATCCAAATACAAACAAGAATTAATTAACAGACAGGCAGCAAATGTTAAGATCACAGAATTGTGGGAAGGTTAGCCCTTCAAAGTGTTAGTTGACAAAGACTACAAGGATAGTCGAAAGCGCTCCCAAGTGGATAAAATTGTTAAAGTTATACTTTACATGTATCTAATTACTGTATTTATAAATATTCAATTCTAAGATTATGTATATTGATTTGAAGAAATACAGACATCGAATTATAGTATTATTATTACATATATAAACTTCTATTTACAGAACATAATTAAGCTTAAAGTGATCCAGAAAAGAATCTTCTGTTTTTCATAATATTGAAGACTATAAACTTTAAAATAAGTACCCATGATATTAAAATTTGGTCGATATTGTTTGAAAAAGTAAGCATTATTAATAAATAATGTCATATCTGAAATATTTTATTTTAATGCAAGTTGGCCAAGTTTTGAAATGTTTTTAAGCTTCAGCCATATAAAAAAATAAGTTATTGCTACTTGTAGGTTATGTATAAAAAAGGTGACATATATAATAAAATGGTTGTTAGGAACTAGACCAATTGAGAAAACTATTAATAGCTACTTATTTTTTTAAATATATCAATAGAAAATTAATTTCTCCTGCTGCAAGTCTGGCATCTTGTATAAATTTTGAGTAATCAATAGATACTAGATGGTAGTTATGGTTTTCATCAATTTGGAACTGGATCTAGTACATTGCACATAGAGTTTTTTGCATCATTCCTCTAACACCCATATATTTATTCCTTTTTTATTATCTAAGCATAATAGAAATTAGTCCAGGGATATGAATACAATGGCAATGGATAGGGATAGCCTCTATCATTTACTTAAGCATACACAAGGTGGCAGACCTGGAATACGAAAAATGTATTTGTTATTTAAAAGTAACGTATAAGTATAATGCACTATTAGATGGAGGTTGAATGGCCTGCTTTCTAAGCTATTGATAAGGGAGATTACTTGCAAAATATATGTATCATGCAAAGGGATTGGCAGAATTTTTACATAGTACAATGATCAAATAAAAAATATCTTTAGTGCTGTGATTGGAGTTTATATTAATTGTTTACTTAATTACATATTTTGATTGGATTTATCAATGAAGAATTTAGTACCAAAATTAGTTTTATATGATTCTCCCTATCAAGTTGATTTATAGAGGGCTATTGCATTGTTTATTAATACTTTAGTTTCAAATCAGTTTTTTATGTTATTAGTATAAAAAGAGGTCTTAAATGGAGATTAACAGCTTCCTACTGATTGAGTCTTATATTAAAACCAGAATAAATAATTAAATATTTATTTAAATAATTAATTGTATATTTATACAATTTAACGATTTCTCAAATTATACTTTCTTTTAATTTAGCTCTTTGTATGCTACATTTAGTGACATCTAGAACTTATTTTCTGAATTAGAATTTAAAATTTCAGTTCAGTTATGAACAATAATTTAAAGCTAGTAAAATTAGAAAAATGGGGGAATAAATGCATGGAATGTTAGGGGGATCAACAATTCATGTAAATTTGCAATTTTTTTTTTCAGAGAGGAAAAAGAAACAGTTTGCTACTGTGAGATTCTGTTGAAACAAAATGGACTACTATGAATAAAACAGTAAAAAAGATGAATTATGTATTCTGGTGGTATATGTAAATTTAACTCCAAGGACAAAAACATTTCATAAATATAACTCTAGTTAATGATGAATTGATTGTAACAAGACTGAAAGCATTTCCAAGAAAACTGGTTATAATTTAGATAACATGTAAACTAATGAAGTAGAAAACGCATATAAAAATTAAAAAGAAAATCATTGACAAAGAATATTTTAAAAGTTACATAATGATAATAAAGGAATGGAATACTGTGTTAGAACAAAGAAAGAATAATACAGTTGTTGAAGATTATGAGTTGAGAGTAAAAATAAAAGAAATGAACGATGGATAGGTTTTTGTAAAAAATAATAAATAGTAATTAGCATTAAACCACTAAACAACACATGATCACCATTTCTTATGCTTGCTCATAACTGTTATTAAAACAGGCAAAGCTCTCCATATGGTAGTGCATCCATTGATTACTCTGGCTTGCACTGAGTGGCGCTACTGTATGGAGAGTTTTGCCTGCTTTAGTAATTAGCACATGGTTAGAAAATCATAACAGAAAAACTTATACATGAAGAGCAGTATTATAACTGTATGTTTATATCATAGATGTGATCTAGATTTGAAATACAATTTACTAGTGGTAGAATTGGGATTATCTTTTAAAAGAATAAAAACTGAGACAAAAAAGAAATGAGCAGTTAATAAATTAGAAGGCAATAATGAAGAAAAATTTTTTAAATCATATGATTAAAAAATAATTATAAATAATAGCAATCTAATTGAAAAAGTAAATTTAAATAAAAGATGGGAATTACTAAAAAAAAAAATAATTGGAAAATTCTGCAATAGGGGAAGAACGTTATTTTTAAAAACAGCTAAAAGAACATAAAAACCTTGGAGTAGTAATGATACGATAGCTTTTTAAAACTGTAAAGAGAAAAAGATAAGAAAATATGAATTCTACAGAAAATAGAAAAAAATATAGAAAGTTTAATAGTAAAATGAAATAGTAAATGAATTATACTGAGAGATAATCTAGAAGTGGGTATAAAAAAATAGACAAATTATTATGACAATCAAAGGGAATTACGTCGTGTAATTTGGAGATGCTCCAAAATAAAAACAATGTATTTATGCACGAAAATGTAAAGTTGAAAATAAATAGAGGCAAAACTCTCCATACAATAGTGCCACATGGTGCAAGTCAGAGTAATCAATGGGTGCAAAAAGGTTTGTGCATAAAATCTGAAACTTTCTTGCATCCATTGATTATGCTGGCTTGCATTAGGTGACACTACTGTATGGAGAGTTTTGCTCTGTTTTAATAGTTTGTGCAAGTATAGGGAATGGTGATCGTGTGATGTTTAGTGGTTGAAAATAAATAGATGAATAAGTACAGAAGAAAATAGAAGAAAAAATATTTAAAAATACAATAAATGGATGAAGTTATAGATAAATAGTTAAATTTGAGAACTTTGTATTCAATTAAATATTAAAAAATAGAATACAGTTTTTGATTTGCTTTTGGAATGGATGTCTTAATCGCTTTTGGCAGCATATTTTTTATTATTTTTTAATGATTATTTTTAAAATATATGCAATAAATGAAAGTCATCATCATCTTAACTTTATGCTCTTTTAGTTCTTACAAATATTTATAATTAAACTAATCATCATCATTATGTCAGTAATTGCTACTGATGTGAATTCTGTTTTTATTCAATTAGATTATTATAATGTATATATAAATCTCAAAAACCTAAAATTGAATTCCAAAATAAATTCTTTCCCCTTTTTACCTTCAATACACAATATTATCATTTTTCTTTAGGTTGCAATATATAAAATTAGAAGATTTTCACAACATTAAATATTGGTTGTTTAACTGGATTTTCTCATGTATTTTTTAAAAATCTGTTTCAGTTACAATGTGAGAGGCAAACTATCCCCCGGTGTTAACAAATGAAATCATAATAACATCACATGACTGCTACTGTATGGAGAGTTTAGCCTCTACGAAATCATAACACCTAACAAACCTGTTTCAATTGCTGAAATTCTTATTAAATAAAATACATAGAAAAATCCTACTACATAATCAGAACTTACATATAAAATCGATGAAAATCTTTTAATTATTATTTATAAATCTTTATGGGAGAGACTTGTACTTGTCAAAATGTTTAGGAAGTTGTGATATTTCTGGTTCTCACATATATAAAGCATGAATGTCCAATGGTGAATGAGTTAAACAGTGCAAGTTCAGCTTGCAATGACAGATTTTAAATGGTTCATTGCCTAGTTATATCAAAGCTAAAATTTATCTTTAAAAATGCACAAAAACTGCTGTTAAATGACAATATTGAATATGAGGCAAAAGGCCTCGAAAGCGCTTAGCGTGTAATAATTTCTGTGTATCTTTATAGCTTCTCATTCAAGTGTGTCATACGCTTTGTTAATTTTGTATATATGTATTATATATAATGACTAATAATAATTTATTTTGAAAATATATAAAGTTAAATGATAATTGCTAAGTACTATTAATTAATAACTTTACTGTCTCTAGTTCCTATGTTCATTAACTTTTTACAATTGAAAAATAACTGTCTCCTAGTATTTTTGATCTTTTTGCATATCTAGATCTACCACAAAAGTAATATCAAATCAGTCTTATACATTTAAATGTAAAACTGATTTTCCAAATGAGTGATATATGAGTTTACACAGTAAAGCTATGTCATTAATTTTTAATACTCTGTACATATTTAGACCAATATAATATACATATACTGTGAGAGTGCATAAATTTCTCATATACAAATTGTGAACTGTTTATATACATATATAATTAATAGATACATCATATTTTTATACTATATATATATACTAAATAAATACTTGTTTTAATAAAATTAAAACATTAAGAAGATTATTTTTATTTTATTCATTCATATAAAATAATTGTTTAAACTAATTATTTTACTAACTAGGATGTAAATATGGAAACAATCTTAGCTCAATATTGCATGCTAGCAACTAAACACAAAAGAAATGAATCTTTAGAATCCAATTATTAATTATAATAATTTGTAATAGAATTTGAAATTGTGAAAAGCATATAGTATATTCAATACATGCTACTGGAAGTCGATTCCACTATAAAAACTGGATCAAATAATTAAAAAATTAATCCTATCTTTTGTCAGTGTACTAGATACTTTGCTTAATTATTTTACTGTGTTCAAAATCAGAACATATTAAAAGATGGATCAATAGTTTGAATAAATTTTCTTATTGATATAAAATTTTCATTATAAAGAACTTTAACATCGTTCAATAAAAAGAGTAAATAAGTTACTCTTAATTAATATTAATCATAATTTCAGAACAAAATTATATCTAATTTTCATTTATTAATTAAAGAAACTCATAATTATCATTCTAAACCACTATTCTAAGAAAACAAATTTAGTCAAAAAACATTCGTATATTAAATTAAATATTTTAAGAAGATAAATTAAATAAGAAGAATGCATCTTGGATAAATACCACTTGTCATAGGATGAAGTGCTATTGTTTTAACTGAAACTAA
The DNA here is from genome assembly GCA_028023455.1 of Epiperipatus broadwayi. Taxonomy (NCBI): domain Eukaryota; kingdom Metazoa; phylum Onychophora; class Udeonychophora; order Euonychophora; family Peripatidae; genus Epiperipatus; species Epiperipatus broadwayi. Next base: position 32,817 of record JAQFVV010007200.1, on the reverse strand, counting down.
TCTAATTTCATTTTCCTACTAAATGCCTAAAGTATATGAATATTGCATCTATATAATTTTAAATAAAATTTCAATTGGTGACACAATAACCTGGAGAAGATGTCAACTTCACACAATAGGAGGGATCCTAAACAACAGAATATTCTGTTGCCTCTTTGACATAGAATTTTATCATTAAGGAACATTCTGAGTCCCATCATGAAAAGGAGAAATAGGACCATACCATCAAACCTAATACAACTTATAATATCTGTAGACTATATGCTTTGATATCTAAAATTTATTTGCTTTGCTTCCAAAACCCGTTATGTTAGAATATTCCATCCAAGAAAATTATTAGATAAACAGGATTTAAACATTTTTTATTTAATAAAATTCAGGTCTTCTCTTTTTTTAAAAAAAGTGACATTGACTGAGTAAATTTAAAACAAATTCAATATGAAGATAAGATTTTATTCTCTTTTATATTGAACTTATTATGAAAGAACAGTTTTGTTTATTACTAATTCAAATAATTGGATAATATTTGTTTATTATTCTTTTGTGTGTATGATTAACATCCTTGAATGAAAGGTCTTTATTTTATAATCTTGACCATATACTGAAAGGGTATTTACAAATTGGAATTCCCTTGCAAGGATTGCATAATATAAATCATCAACAATATATATATATTGTTAAAATGAAATTTAATTAGTTAGTATAATTATAATTTTTTAAATTATAAAATTGTATTTACTATTTTATAAATTATTAAAATGTGTTCATGTTATGATATATATATCTACTATGAGAATTTGGGGAGGTATTATTTCATTTGATGTCATAATTAGTAGAAATGTATGCAAACACGTATAATAATATTTTATTTTTTCTTGTTATCTGAAATCTAGTTAAATTATTATTTGTTAATAAACATGTTAAATTTTATTCTAATTTCAATAAATTCTCTGATTTATTTGAACTATTTATATATTTTCCGAATTAAAATAATATTGAATATGCCCAGCCATATATATACCACATTAACTTAAAATCCTGATATCTGATTGAAGTTATTTTCAAAATTCCATGGATTATATTAGTACATTGATGGTAATCCCTGAAGATAGTTAATTGTAAAGTCTGCCCTGAGTTTGAAATCTGAGCATAATGGGGCAATCAACAAAGGTGAAGATTGGATGAATTAATTTAGGTTATGTTCTGCATTAGATAGGTTAGTACTAAATTATCCTGTTTAAGACAAATTCAATTTTGGACTGAGATTAGATTGGATCATCCATAGCATCCTATATGAAGACCCTGAATCCGATTATTGTTAGTTGTGACCACATTGATTTCCTGGAAGGAATCCATACCATTACAATATATATAATGACAAATAATACTATATACTGAAAATGTATAAAGTCAGATAATAATTACCAAATTCTATTAATTAATAATTGAACTGCCTTCTAGCTATTATGTTCAATAATATTTTATAATAGGGCACAACTGTCTCTTATTATGTTTCAATTTAAAATCTAGAAGAACAATCCCTAATCATCTATATATTTTAATGTATTTTAAAATGAATGATAATTATGTTTACTGAATAGAGCTATTTCACTCTTTTTAAAACTTTATATTTAAATAGACAAATGTCATATTTTAATGATGAATAATACTTTTATACTGAAAGTATGTAAAGTCAGATTATAATAACCAAACACTATTAATTAATGATTTAACTGTCTTTTAGCTATAAAAATGTTATTAAACATGGTCACTAGAGGGCAGTTTAGTTATTAATTAATAGCATTATACTTTATAATAATCATCTGATTTCAAATATAAAATATTATTTGTCATTACATATATGATATTTGTTACTAGCACTTGACTTTACAAATATACATAATGACCATTTTATTGGCTAATTAAACAAACACTGTTATTATACTTCAGCTCTCTTATACCAATGTAAAATGATAATTTGCATAAGCAGACTGCAATATATATAAAGGTAACAAGCACATATAGAAAGTTTCTACCTAATATTTTCTAAATACAATTGATTCACTAGCACTTAAGGATGAATCAAATCTATTTACATATAAATAAATTTTGAGCATTATAACAATAAATTTTAGTTTTTTTTTCTTAAAAACCAAACAAACAATAAAATAATGATATAAAAATTAAACTTGATTACCTGTGCAGTTTATTTCATTTCCTGAATAACCAAATTTACATTTGCAAGCATATTTTCCTGTCAGATTGTAGCACTCAGCAAAATCCTTGTGGCAGTCATTTGTTCCATTTAAGCATTCATTTATATCTGATCAAAGAAAGACAATTAAGATATTTAAAAAATTAAAATCTTTAAAATTCTATTTTATTTTATAGAATCTGTTTTTTTATTCTCATATTCCATTTTCACTGAAAAGATATAAACAAAACTTAATAAAAACTCTACTTTGTACATCTTCTATAAGTTTCTCCCTGCTCTATTATTATAATATCCCACATTTCAAAATGAAATGTTCAATACTTTTTTGTTTCCTCTCCATATAAATTACATTTACAGTCCAATCACTTACTCCATTTTTGTCTTTTAGTCCTGATATCTAGAGCTCATGTTGCTGCCAATAATGAATTTTCTTTATTGTTATCATAAATCTTTTCATATTTTATACATTTTTTATTCTTATTTAAGTTCAAACTATTTTTCATTTATATTTCTTAACTATACTTTATTTTTTTAAATCATATAACTGTGAAAACATTAAATATAATATATATAATTTAAGGTTATATATATTATATAATGAGCATTAATAGCGATTAATATGCTTTTCCAAATATTTCTATCCCCAGCCCGATTTCTAGCTGTTGGCTGTCGTCAGTGAGGTACTAGGATATTCAGATCTTAGATCTAAAAATACCAGCTTAGGTCCAACATTTATCTAATAGTTAACTGTTAATTAGAAAATCTGAAAATTTTAGCCATATATATGTTATCAAATCCAGCTATCTAATTTAAATATCCATATGGGTCTTAACTAAGTTCAGATACACTATATATTAACAGGTTTAGCAATATAACATCACCACAATCTCAAGAGCAAAACTATAATTGCAACGAAATCAAGTCATATATCATGTGCCTTAATTTAATAAGCTTGAACTACAATGTTATATAATGAGCATTAATAGCTCTTAACAAGCTTTTCTGAATATCCCTATCTATTTAAATTAGATAGCTGGATTTGAAGACATAAATGTCTAAATATTTCAGATTTTGTACTTAATAGCTACTATTAAACAAATGCTGGACTTGAGCTGGTATTTTTAGATCTAATGTCTGAATATCCTAGCACCACACTGATGACAGCCACTGCTGGAAATGGACTTGGGGATAATCTGGTGTTCATTAATTACTCAAGCTTATAGAAAATGGCTCTAGAGAAGGGCAAAGATAACTTCTCTTGGAAGCTTAAATAGCAACATATTTTAAGCTATCAAATGGAATAGCATTACTTATGTATTAGATGCATAAATTATATAGTGTTGTATGTGGCTCATATCTATTTATAGCATTTATAAAACAATGCTGAATTAATCCATATTTATGTATAAATATTTTTATGCTAATTATTTGTATTCCCAAATATTGAAAATTTAAAAATATTATTATTAAATTCAGATATAACCTTCCTTTGGGCATAATCACCCTTAAATATTAATACACATCAACATGTAGCTACTTGCCAAAAATCCTAGAAGTTACCATGCTAGTTTGGACTCTTAAGTTAATTATACTATAATTGACCATTGATGGTGATTTTCACTACATCCTGGAGATAAAAGATTTCTTGATCATCTTAAATCCAAACATTTGTCATAACTGGTAAAATGATGCTTTACTTGTTATGTGTAACCTGATTAAGTGAAAATTGCTAAAGAAAATTAATGATTATAATTGCACACACAAGCACACACACACATATATATATATATATGTGTGTGTGTGTGGGTGGGTGTAATATTTAGTGGGTGGAGTTATCTATTTATAATTAACAAGCTCTACAACCTATCCCAGGCTAAGAGCTTATATAACACTGACAGACTTACAATATATATATATATATATATATATATATATATATATATATATATTATACAGGAGTTGAACTCAGACTTTCAAACTCCCTATAGCTATCTACTTCTTATACAACCAATACACATGACCACATACATGTGAAAAAGATAAATGATCTCCAATATATGTATTTCATGCTGAAACAGCACTCATCACTTGGTCCATCACCATCTCCCACACATATATACAATCAGTGCTCAGTTTATATTAGGACAGAAAATCTTCAAAATTTAATGGACATGTTTCAATCTTCTCCATTCTCCATCTCTTTAGCCATCCATATCATTGAAAATATGAGAATGTAATACTAAAACCCTTGTTGATGCTAATATTATTGTATTACCCATGTTGACTTTAAGTCATTCTGACTCCTCACATAGAAGACCTTAATATGTTCATTTAAATACTCAGAAGAGGGATGAGCAGAATATAGACCGAATATGTAATTTTTAAGTACAGTATATGTGTATTATCTATACTAAATTTAATGTAATTAGACAGGACTTGAACTCAGATTTTCAAGCTCCCTACAGCTATCCACTCCTCTTATACAACTAATACACATGATAATTTACATGTAAAAAAGATAAATAATTTCCAATATACATATTTCGTGCTGAACCAGCACTCATCAGTTAGTCCAGATCAATGATTTTCAATGATATGGATGAAGAGTTGAGGGTGGAGAAGATTGAAGCTCATACATTAAAGTTTGAAATTTTTCTATCTTAATATAAACTGAGCACTGATTGTATATATGTGTGGGAGATGGTAATCTGTATCAACTGATGTCTGCTGGTTCAGCATGAAGTATGTATATTGAAAATCATTTTTTTCCACATGTATGCAGTCATGTGTATCGATTGTATAAGATGGAATGGAAAGTCTGTGTTCTATCAAATTACATTATATATATATATATATAATAATGATTGTGATACAAGTATTTTATGGACATTTTCCTCACCACTAGTATATTTTGCTGATGAATACTTTGATACTATCTGGAGATAAAGTTTCCACACTGAACATCTGCATGCCAATTAAATATCATAAAAAATATTACTGGCACACTCAAAGGTATTCTTTTGCATTGTTTTTCTGTTCTTTTGCATATTTCTCCAATAGATACCAGAAGTTGTCTCACAGAAAATATAGAAAAGTATTAAGTAGATTGGATTTTCCAATAACTCAAGATATAACTTCATTATTTAAGATTTGTCTCAAATTAAGACTTCTTTTTTAGATGTTTAATCAAATACTGAAACTTTTATGAATTCCAAACAAATTTATTTTTTTGGATCCAACAATTTTGAATGCAACTGAAGTCTAATCAATAGAATCAGGGTACACATAATCAAGGTATTTATTTGCTTTGTAAATAAAATTTAATAACTATTGGTCTATGAAGATGTGGATCAATACAAATCATGAAATACAGTACATAATTAATGACTGTTGAATCTATAGCTATAGCAGCAAATTGAAGGACTTATTGGTGATCTATTTCCTGGATGAAACCTTTACAGATTCCTTTATAATATTTCATTAAATAGTTAAGCTGTATTATAAAAAAAAATCCATACATTAAATAAATAATTCTTTAACTGAATTTAAAGTTTATAACTGGTTTAGGAATAACATGATAATCATTAACTTAATAAATGATTGTAATAATCATTGATATATATCTTGAAATGGATAACTTCTATTCCACCACACACTTCACACATAAATAAAGACATATGTAAAAAATAATGATCACCAAGATACATTTTTGACTCCACTAACACTTTTTAGTTGACATCTTGGTGTTACTTAATCTTTTTTAGATATTTTATTCATATGTTTAAAAGGTTTGTAATGGAATCAAATAAGTGATGGAGATGCATTAGTAATATCATATTGTTGTACTTAATAAAATTATATTAACCTTTAATTAATTTAAAATTTATATCTGAATTAATAATATAATCTCTACTGTAATAAATAATTAATAATAATTATTCATATATATTACTTTTTATAAATCTTCACACATACACTCTAATGCAAATTTTTGTATATAATTCCTTTAATTTTCTAACAATTTCGACTGTCTTGCAGTCTTCATCAGAGCTTTTGTACAACCTTCTTCTTCCTTTTTAAATTTATAACTAATTCTCTTTTCAAAATCCTTAGCTTCTTTTTCATAAACTCCTTTAATACAACTAAGGATTTTGAAAAAAGAGTCAGTTAATAAATTTAAAAAGAAAGGAGGAGGTTGTACAAAAGTTCTGATGAAGATTGCACGACAGTCAAAACTATGAGAAAATTAAAGGAATATTAAAAATTTTGCATTAGAGTATATATGTGGAGATTTATAAAAAGTAATATAATTATTAATGTATTTATTTAGAATGGATCTTATCAAATGTGTGACTTCAAGAAATTTGGCACTTAAATATTATTTATTTTAAAAAGAATAAAATCTAAATTACCTAGAAGATGCATTCATATAAGTATGTAACATTATTTTTTTAAATGTCTTTAAACAGTATATAACTAATCTTTCAAATGGTTAACAGCTCTATATCAATTAATGTAATATTTTCTTTACAAATTCAACATTAAGGTATTTAGAGATACATAAAAACAAAAAAAAATTCAATTTTTTGAATAAAATATACCATGCACATGTATACCCAGTCATACAAAAGTTGTATATAATCACAATTTTCATTGACTAACTTGATTTTATTGCCGGTGCTTCAGTTGTGGATGTTGGATTAAAATCTCTCTTGAAAACTGTGGTAATATTGTTTTGTTCTGTGCTAGTTGCATTGTTGTAAAATAAATTGGATATATAATTTATTTGAAAAGTAATATTGAAATCAGTAATATCTATAAATTTTTCTTTTGCATCACTAAATTTCTTATCAATATTAGAAACATTAGAACTTGTAAAATTAGATAAAATTTCACCTGAATGCAATTTTGGAAAATCAGTAATTAATTTTGAAATATCCTGAGAAAGTGTGCTATTTGACTCCACTGTATTAAATTCAGATATTTCAGCATTGTTTAAACTTGTATTTGTAACTAGATCATGTGACTGCATAACTGGAAGTGTAAAATGTCTTTCCATTGTTAAAGATGAAGATTTTTCTGTTGATACATTGAACTTAAACAAATCTTTTGAAAGTAAGTGCAATTGTGATACAGAAGAATTAATCAAATCAAATGGAAAAATTGTTTGTGTAATATTTATTTCATTGGTTACATTATTAACTGACTGATTAAATGCTAAGACCATTTCCTCATTTAAATTTGTTATTCCAGCCAGTGCCCAATAAAAAGTTGGTGTAATATTAAACATTTCCAAAGACAGCGACTCATTAGTTATGTCAAAGTTTAAATTATCTTCATAACTCGAATTTAATAATATAGAAGTAGTGGAATTAAGTGGTGATTTTTTTGTAAATTTTTTGAATTCATTAACTCTTTTAATGATAGATCTATTAATATGATCTAGGAACAAATTATTGTTCAATTTAGAAATACTATTACTAAAAGTTCCACTTCTTGGAATAAAAAGGCTTGAATTTTTTGAAGATCCAATTTCAACTTTCTGGGTTTCATTAGATTTAGAATGAGTTCCTAAAGAATGTATTAACATTGAGTGTGATATTTCAGGATGTACATGGGGTTGAGTTCCTAAAGAATGCATTAACATTGAGTGTGATATTCCAGGATGTACATGGGGTTGAGTTCCTAAAGAATACATTAACATTGAGTGTGATATTCCAGGATGTACATGGGGTTGAGTTCCTAAAGAATGCATTAACATTGAGTGTGATATTCCAGGATGTACATGGGGTTGAGTTCCTAAAGAATGCATTAACATTGAGTGCGATATTCCAGGATGTACATGGGATTGAGTTACCAAAGAATGCATTAACATTGAGTGCGATATTTCAGGATGTATATGGGTTATCGTAGTACTTTCAATGCTAGGTTGACTTATGGTCATTAAAAATTGCCAATCAAAAATTCCAATATCTTTTTTTTTGTGTAATTTAGAAAAAATATTAGCTGAAGCATTTGTAGAAAAATTAAGGGTCGAAATTGTGTTATTAATTTTATATCTATTTGGGGAAATAGAATTCAAAAACCGATTAAGTGAAAATAGTCTATTTTTAGAAGCAAAAGTTGGAGTTTTATCTGATAATATAAAAGTCATAATTGAAGGCGAATTTATAGTTGTGATTAAACGTCTTGTCTTCCTGGTCTTTCTATTATTTAACAATAATGTAATAGGTTCAGCATTAATTTTATTTCTTTTAAAATATGCCAAATTTGCATTAGAAATCAATCGTATGATTGATCGGTTTGAGCCCTTTAATAAGGATCTGTTTTTATTATGATGTTTCGTGGAATAGTTTGCCAAAAACTCTATTTCTTTAAAATTTAAATTACTGCCAACAATCGAAAAGTCTCTTCTTGTATTACCGGAAAATAAATGCAAAGGGGATTTTTTTTCGCTATTATATAAATTTAAGGATACTCTTGACGACGAAATGCCATCTAATCCAAGAGAACCTACAAAACAAGACAGCCACGTGAAATAATTTTACCACTTTTAAATAGTTTGTTACTATATCATTAATATATATCTAAACAAAATTAAAAGTTTTAGTTATTAGAATTTAATACTTGTGATTATATTGTCAAGAAATAAAATGTAAAATTTGATAATTGTCACTTCGGGTGAACAATTTATTTTTATAAATTGGTAATTACCTGTGAAAACCATTAACAAGAATATAAAAAATATTCCTAAAAGATATATTAAAAAGTCAAAGCTTTTAAATATCATATTGTCCGCTTGTAGAAAATTCAAATTAATTCATTGATAGCATCTGTAAGAACGAAGCCGTCAAGATAAACTTCATTAGTAATTTCCGTTATGCAAATTTTATTTCTAAGTTTAATCCATTTCTTTTAATTTAAATAACAGCAGATTAACTTTAAACAGGTTAATAAATTCATTTTTGTTCTTTGTATATATATACTTTATTGAAAATTGGATGGAGAAAAGAATTGGGGAATTTATTTCTTTATTTTATTTATTAATTATATAAACAAAATAAATAAACAATCTATTTTATAAAATCATTTTTATCCATATACATTAGATATTGGTGCAGTCTTTGCCTGAAGGCTAGTTGAGAAATACAACCAAGAAAAAGTAATCATTATTGATGGTTATTTATTACCCACTTATTCGATATTTTATAATAACCACTAAACTTTTGTTATTGATCTTTATTTGGTTGTTATTTTCAGGTCTCATCCCGTAGATGAATTGGCAAGGCAGGCATCGAATTGAAATAGACACTCAAATGTGACTATATTTAATTAAATATATACATATTTTTCTTTAATAATTTTTTTTTCTATCATATTCATTGCTTAGTTTAGGAGACCATTTAAAAAAAAATTTAAATACGCAGTTTTCAAATCTTGACTCGGGTGTCAAAATTGGCTGGACAGCCCCTGGTTATTATTAAACTTCGAAATAATATAGATTAACAAATGACCAACATTTTAACATCACTAATTCTAGCATTTAATATTTAAAGCTATAATATTTTTCAAGTTAGACTTTATTTAAGATTACTTATTTTTGCAGTTACGTATTTATGTTTTATAGACACAAATCATTTAGTCTTTTTATATCTTTTGCCAAACAACGAATGCATGTTGTCACAGGATCAAAGAGACCTGTATGGTTTGGTACAGTAGCGGAATGGCAGACAAGACTATCAAGGTTCATAAGTCGTAAACAAACTACGCTTAGGAGTTCAAACTTTTAATGAATTCCTGAGCAATAAACTATTAATTATTTACTTTATTCGCGTACGTTAGCTTGTATAAAAATTGTGGACTTAATCAGTGAAGTAGTTAAAAGCTTCATGCTCTCAAATCAAAATACTTTAGATCCGCCAATATAATTAAAAAGTAGGTCCAAGATAATAGTGGCCGCTCTTGTCTGTTAAAGTCATTAATCTTGTGTTTAGGTCCCTTCTGTCGCATCCAGGCGCATAGTCTTAAGTTTATAGCCTTAATATATATATATTATTTATTGGATCATAGTAATTTATTGCCTTCTTACTTCAACTTGCCTTCAGATATAGAGTGTTAATTTACAAAGACACATAAACCAACAACTTTAATATTAATAGAAACGTTTGTTACTGCTATCCATAAGATTGGTGCAAAGCGCCCATGCCTCTTATTTAATATTTTGATACATTCTCACAAAATTTGCTGGCGATCTTCTCAAAAAACAAAAAGTTAAAAGTAATAATAATAGTAATGAATTTAAAAAATCACTGTGAGGCAGCTGTATTTTATTTTATTTTTAAATCAAATATGGGGAATTCTCTATGAAGTTATTCTTTATTGTAAAAAGGTTTATTTCATAATCCACTGAACTTACTACCTGTGATTTTATTAGAGGGGATTTGAACATGACTTTCAAGCTCTCTTCATCTTATCCACTCCATCTTACATAACTTACACACATGACCACATACATGTAAAAAAGATAAATGATCTCCAATATATGGTACTTTGAGCTGAACCAGCATTCATCAATTGGTCCAAATCATTATCTTCCACACACATATATAATCAGTGCTTATATTAAGATAGCAAGTCTTCAAATGGACAGAATTTCAATCTTCTCCACCCTCCAACTCTTCAACCGTCCATATTATTGAAAATCTGATGAAGAGATGCTCAAAGCCTTGTTAAGGCTAATGTAGTTGTCATACCCATGTTGACTTTAAATCATTCTGATTCCTCATATATAAGACCATAATATGTTCATTTAAATATACAGGAGAGAGATGGAAAGAATTCATGCTCAATCTAATATTTGAATACAAGTATAATGTACATACTGAACATTATACTTGTATTCAAATATTACAAATTCATTCTGAATTCTGCCCATCCTTCTTCTGTGTATTTAAATAAACATATTATTGTCCTATATATGAGGGGTCAGAATGACTTAAATCAACATGGCTATGACAACAATATTGGCATCACCAAGAGCTTTGAGCATTCCATCATTAGATTTTCAAGAATATAGATGGTTGAAGTGTTGGAGGATGGAGAAGATTGAAGTCTGTCCATTAAAGTTTGAAGATTTGCTATCTTAATATAAGCTTAGCACTGATTATATATGTGCATGGAAGATGATGATCTGGACAAACTGATAAATGCTGATTCAGCACAAAATATGTATATTGGAGGTGATTTATCTTTTATGTGATCATGTGTGTTGGTAATATAAGATACAGTGAATAGCTGAAGGGAACTTGAAAGTTTGAGTTCAAATCCCCTCTGATTATATCTAAAGTTCAGTTTATACATTTTATTTCTCTTTAAATATTAATTCTGTGATTTTAGTTTTAAAAATTAAAAAAAAAAGTTATTCTTATTATTGAATCATACAAAACAGATTAAAAACTAAATAAGTTCCTAATCGTCAAAAACATTTCAATGAATTTAAATTAGAACTTGGAAATCGTTTTCAAGTATGAACAGATTTTGAACATGAATCATCAAAAGGAAGATAACTGAAAAAAAAAAACACAACTGACCAGTAAAATTTCTACTCAGACAAGGCAATTTATGAAGAAAAGAAAGAATATGAAAATATATAAAAATGATGCATTAAGAAAGATTGAGTATCTCAAATTTTGTAAAATGGTATGAAAAAAGTTGATACAAGAAGGAGAAATCAATATAAAGAAGAAGAAATCAATATCTTGAAAGAAGCATGTGAAAAAATAGAAAAAAATGTTGGCAAAGTAATATACCAAATGTTTAAATGAGAAAGATGTACCAGATAATTGGAAGAATGCAGTATAAATACTAATATTTAAAAAAGTGACAAAGCAAATATTAGAAATTAGAGTTTTTTTATCAGTTCTATACAGAAATTTTACCAAAATAATTACAACTTATCTACAGCAAACTTTGGCTTTTAACCAAACAAAAGAACAAACTGGATTTAAAAGTGATTTTAGTACAATGGATCATATCCAAGCATTGAGATAAGTTATACAAAACCAATGAATATGAGTTGCCATTATGCTTTGGATTTGTAGATTATGAAAAAGGACTTGATTCTATAAGCATTTCTTCAGTGACTAAATCATTGGATCATCAAGATATAGACCCAAGATATTGTAATAGTCTGAAGAAATTTATAAAAATGCAACAGCAACAATTAGATTACACATATATTAAAAAGAACAACATTGAGAAGGATATATGACATGGTGCCTCCATATCAGTAAAACTTTTTACACCCGTTTTGCAAAAAGTATTTTGTGGATTAAAATGGGAAGCCAAGGGAACAAAAGTAAATGGAGATTATTTAAATCGTCTAGATTTTGTAAATAACAATTGTTTTTGCAAATAATGTTTTAGGGCCTTAGAAAATGCTGCAAAAATGATCAGATGAAAGTAAGACTAAAGATAAATAGTTAAAAAGACTAAAGTAATGTTTAATGGATTTTCTCAAAATAAAAAAAATGAAGATTGATAATGATGAGTTAGAATAAGTTAACAACTACAAATCTCCTGGTCATATTATTTCTACAGATAGTAATATAATGGATAAAATTAATCATAGAATTAAACTTGGTTGGAGTGCTTTTAATAGAAATAACTTAATATTAAAAGGAAATATGCCTATGTGTTTGAAAAGGAAGGTTTTTAATAATTGTGTGTTCCTAGTTCTTACTTATGGATCTGAGACTTGAAAACATAATGGAAAAGCAATGCAGAGATTTGAGACCACTCAACAAAGTATGGAAAGATGCATGTTAGAAATAACAAGAAGAGATTGAAAATGAAATACATGGGTGAGAGAACAAATGGGTGTTACTGATATCATGGAAAACAATGAAAGACTGAAATCGGGTTGGGTTGGACATTTTGTTACAAGAAATGATAATAGATGACAGTTGAAATCTTAAACCGGATTCCAAGAGATTGCAAAAGACCTAGAAAAAGACCACATGTGAGATGGATGAATGAAATAAGGAAATGTGCTGTGGTGATGTAAAAAAAAGAAGCTAAAGATTGGAGAAGACTCCATCCTACAGTGGATCAAAAATAGTTGGAAATGATGATGATGACTTTCACATATTTAAGTATTTTAAATTATTTTGGCTATATAGATGATTTAATTAAAATAAATAATTGCTTTTGAGATATCTACAAATTTTTAAATTAATGATAAATAAAAGGAAAACTTAATAATTAAATAATTATGATTGATTTTATTGAGTATAAAATTGATATCAACATTATTTTCAGACATTTATAGATCTACTGCATATTAAAAATCTTATTAAATTTAATCCAGTTGCTCTGATTCATAACTTTTCAATATTCCAGAAAACTTTTTTATTTCATCCATTCATTTCATATTTGATCTCTTTTTAAGCCCTTTTCACTTTCTAGAGATCTGGTTTGAGACTTCAATTGTTTATCTATTATCTTCAGCAAAATGTTTAGTCAACTTCATTTCAGTCTCTTAACCATTTTAAACATACCTGTTCTCTTATTCACATATTTCATTTTTGATCTTTTAATATTCCCACAATATATCTCTCCAATAAACATCACATGATCACCATTTTTATGCTTACTCATAACTGTTATTAAAACAGGCAAAACTCTCTATACATATTGCCACTTAGTGCAGTGGATCTAGGTGCAGTGCTCTCAGAACCAAAGCTCCTCACTGATGAAGGTCACACTAGTCTGGGGATATTGGATGAATAGGCACTATATGGGGATTTTATGCACAAGCCTTCTGGCATCCATTGAATACTCTGACTTACACTGATTGGCAATACATATAGAGAGTTTTGCCTGTTTTAATATATCTCTCTACATTTTACTAAATGAAGAAATGGAGTGTATATGAACTGAAGTACTTATATTGCTTTTTTTTTAAGGATCCAAATCTCAGATCCATAAGCAAGGACTGGTAAAATAGATTTATTAAAAAAATCTTTTATTCAAATAGGTAGTAATATTTCTTTCTAATACTAAGTTATTTCTTTCAAAAACAATATATTCAAGTTTAATTCTATGATTAATTTTATCCATTACGTTGTCATCCATATTAATATCCTGGCCAAAGTATTTGTGGATGTTAACTTTTTCTAATTCCTGATTATCAATTATAATTTTTTTTAGTACTTTTTCCATTGATTTCAGTGATTTTTGTGTTTTAATTTTCCATCAATTTCAGTGATTCTTACATTTTAATTTTCCATCGATTTCAAACCATTTTTAGGTAGAAATTTACCGCTTACAAGCTTTAAGCCAATAAACATCACATGACCACCACTTCTTTAAAAACATATATTCACTTACAGGCTTCTTGGTGGTTCTGCAGCATCACCTAGTGACTTGTCCAGTGTGATGAAAAAGTACCTTTTTTTCTTTTGTGACATATTTTCCTATCCTGTACTTTTTGCATATAATAATATTTTTATATGATATTTGCATTATTACTTTGGAATATGAAAATTCAACAAAATTACGAACTGCTATCTTAATTAAAAAGTTATAAAAGATTAATTACATTTCTTTATACTATTCATACCATGGAGTGTTTACATTATTATTATAGGCTAATATAATTATTAATATTATACTAGTGTAAGTACTAATGAAGAAAAAATGGATGCAGACTTTAATTGCAAAACTTAAACATTATTGTTAAGTATGCCTGATTTAACAAATTGCTAAGAACGAATTGGGCTAACACTGATATCTAAACCATGATTTGTACAAATGCTCTTGGAAAATTTTCACAAGTGTATCAAAGATTCAAATGTTATTCTTTTAATTATTGAACAAACTAAATAAAATGGAAATAAAAGTATATATGTACAGATGCTATTTTATGTTAGAAAAAATAATAAGAAAGCTTTGGTAGAAAAAACACAAATTTACAGCAACAAGTGTAATAAGTAGTAAAGCATTGGTGGCCTAGCGGTTAGTGTAGCTGCCATCCAAGCAGCTGACCTGGGTTCACTTCCCAGTCAACGCTTCAACATATAAAAAAAAGTCTAATAAGTAGTTGAGTTGCCTTCTGACTATTTTGTTTTTATTATACAGGATGTCTATTTTACCACACTTACTATTACTATTTTGGTTATTTGAAAAGAAATAGAAGAATAATTAAATTAGCTAAAATATTCTATTATCATTTCATAATGAAATGCAAGCTCTTTTTTTCAAATCTGATTAATTCCTCTATCTTCCTTATACCAAAACTATTTCCATGGTTGCAAAACAGATCTCATAATAAGTAAACAACTTCAGTAATTCAAGTAAAACAAGAATAAAGCTGATGTAAAGAAGTTATATCATCTAAATAATTAAGGTGAAAATGTTGTGTTGAAAAATTGTAAATGAATTGAATAAGAGAGAGATTAACCAAACTGACAAAAAAATTTATACGTGGGAGGAAAATATTGAATTTTGTGAAGAAGTAAATGTTCATAAAGAAATATTGGGAACGTCTTACTGAAATGGGATTTGAGGAAACAATTCACCAGAAATATCAATAAAATTAATCTAATAAGTAATCCAGATTTGTATCCAGATATCATATATTTAAATTGGACCTAAACTGATGGTAGATCTTTCTCTACATCTTATTACTTTAAAACTATGTTAAATTGTGGAAATTTGCATCATAATTAGTTACTGTAATGTTCTCAAAACCTTGAGATTCAGTCTATTTGTTTTGTTGTGTACTATTTTCTAAAGCAAAAACCACTTCATGTACATGTTTTAGAAATGGTTTTAAGAAAAAGAGGTTGACATTAACTTAATTTAAATTTAACTTTTGATCAAATTAATATAACAAATGAAACAGTGACTAAAATCATTATTTTATTATATTATCATTATATTATTTTATTTTTAGCTAGTCACAATCTTCTATTGAAGAGGATTTATGAAAAAATAGAAGAGCTAAATATTGGAAACTTTTTAAGTTTAATCAAACTATTGACCCAATGCTAATGGAACATTTACACAATATTAAAAACCCAAAGAAAAGAATAGTCCATACATTGACACATAAATCACAGGAGAAATTTATTGCAACTTTAACTAATGAAGTGTTTAATAAAATTAAAGCAAATATAAAATTGTCTAAATATTGTATTAACCACATACCTGATATTTCATACAGAACAAACATCAATAATAATTATATATATAAATTTTACAAGAAACTAATTATTAATGAATCATTTTTATTGAAGTATCTGAGACAAGTGGTCAAGGCTTAGCAAACATGCTTTTGAAAAAATTAATGGAACTAAATTTAGATATTCATTATGAATTATAAAAACAATGGTAAGATGGCAGGTTGTAATATAAAGAGTAAATATAAGGGTATGGAGTTCAGAGTAATTAGTTTAAATCATTACACCATTTATGTGTTTTATTTATTACATTTGTTTGATTTGTTAATTTGTGTGCTGCTTCTAGCAGTATATACTGTTAAAAAAAAGGAATAACACTATCTCTTTATTTTCATTTTCTACAAAAAGATGAGAAATTATGAAAAAGCATGTAAATCTAATATTTAAATCATTATGTAACATTGGTTGGGAAGTCAAAATTGATTCACTTAAAGTTGGCTATAAGTAATTCAGACAAGTTTATAATGTATTAAAACAGGGGTGAACAAACTTTTCTGATCACAAACTACACAGATTTCTATAAAGTCTCTAACAAGCTTCATATAACAAACTCTTTTATTTTCTGATACACAAAATATTCATAATAGAGGAAAGTATTGCCAACTTTCCAAAAATTGACTTTCCATTTTCACCGAATTTTTCCAAAATAAAATCCATTTCAGGAAATTTTAGGATATCTGTCATTTTATGTATGTTTGTATGTGATACTATCTAAATAGATTTAAAGACTTGTCATCTATATATTGTTTAACATTTCTGCAGTAAAAATTAAAACATTTGTGCATGAACTGAAAATCACACATCATTGTCATAACATGTGGGTTACAAACCATAGTTTGCTCATCCTTGTTCTCAAAGAATTTATTTGTATCAATAATAATGCACTTATCTCTGAAGCTCAAGATTAAATTCGTCACAAACAATTCCAATCATATTATATTTGAGTGCATGGTTTACTATACTATTTAAAATTAAATTGAGAGAGTGCAAACTTCTCAAGCACTTGTGACTATTAGTAACCAATCAGATCTTAAGCACTGGGACAGAGAATTTAACAAGAAATGAGTGCATAGTAAATCGAAAAATTTCACGCTGTATGTTTATAATTTGACCTCAGTCAATTAAGTGTGATGATATTTAAGATTCACGCTCTCAGATATAAGTACTTTGGACTGGCTTGAATATATAGAAAGACAAGTAAAGAAGAGAGTGGGAACTACCCTTTTCTTGTTAAATTCTCTGTCCCAGTGCTTAAGATCTGATTGGTTACTAATAGTCACAAGCGCTTGAGAAGTTTGCACTCTCTCAATTTAATTTTCAATACCATCTGCGCTTTATAAAAATATTATACTATTTAAAATAAATAACATTAAAGAATTATTGCAAACAAAAACAATGTACATCAAGCATTGGTCGCCTAGTGGTTAGCATAGCGGCCTTCCAAGCAGCTGGCCTGGGTTCGCTTCCCGGTCAACGCTTTGACATATAACAAACAAAACAATTGTATTGGATTCAACATTTAATTTAGTAAATAATATTTTTAAAAAATGAAATATTAAATTTAGGACTGCAATTTGAAGAATTCTTAAATGAAGTGACGAATTTGGAAAAATAAAATTATTTTTGAATTTGCAGAAAATGAAGTATCATAGGATCCTATAGAAAAATTTAGATGCAATTTTTAAAATATTATAGAAAAATTTAGATGCAATTTTTAAAATATTTTAAATGATATAGTTTAATGTGAAATTAGAGGATTTAAAAAACATAAAATTATTTCAAATTTTAAATTAATTATACATAAAAAGATATTAAAAGCAAAGAATTAGAAAAATTATCATGAAATTTCATAACATTTTATGTAAACAATAGAGCCAAAGACCTTATTCAAAAAATATTACTATTAAGAATACTGATCTTGAATGAAGATATAAACTATTTTCAAGATATATTAGAATGCATATTAAATAATAATTATAATTAACTTTTTCAAAATATATTAACTGTATTAAGAATTTTTTCACATTGTCTGTAATAGTTTTATATATTTAATACATATAACATGAAATAGCAAAGACACACACACATTTAAAAAATAAAAAATGGAGTCATAAATCACATGACCCATTCTCTTAAGCTTGATTGGCAATACTCATTATTTACATTTTAAAAATGTTTTCTTTTTATCAAAGTATTTTTTGTGACAATGTATTTATCATTTAGTGATCTCTCCACTTAAATCTGAATCTTTTTAGCTGAAATTTAGTT
Organism: Epiperipatus broadwayi; assembly: GCA_028023455.1. Classification (NCBI taxonomy): domain Eukaryota; kingdom Metazoa; phylum Onychophora; class Udeonychophora; order Euonychophora; family Peripatidae; genus Epiperipatus; species Epiperipatus broadwayi. Next base: position 14,091 of record JAQFVV010007200.1, on the reverse strand, counting down.
AGAGCTACCAAAACATACCTGTATTCAAACCCTTCATAAAAAAGACCAATCCTCTTTTATATAGAAGTATAACAAAAGAAACTAAAAAAAAATAAGTGTCATTTTTTTTCATGTTTACATTATGTAGTCAATCAAGATAGAACTGACAAATGTTCAGGGATAATTAAACAATTTATAAATAAGCCAATAAATATCACATGATCACCATTTCTTATGCTAGCTTATAACTGTTATTACTCTGGCTCGCACTGAGTGGCAATACTGTATGGAGAGTTTTGCCTGTTTTGATAAAGAAGGTCAGGATTGTTGTAAAATAGTTTATTGATGACCAAACCAGCTAATTATCTAATAAAAGTATTAGCAATTCTTAGTTAAAAGATTAAGTAAAAAAGAACCATAAAATCATCACCCCGTCAATGCTTTCCTTATTCATTGAGTATATGCCTTAGCAAAAGAGGAATAACTCTTAAAAGGGACATTTGTCCTGATCTTGGATATTTAAAACTATTACCTTATATAATTTATTGATAGCAAAAGTACTGAAATATACAGGGATAACTAAAGGTTATAAGTAACTAATATGTTGAACAATGAAAACAAATTATATATAAAAATTTACTTTAATAAAATAACTGAAAGACTTTAATGCTCAGATGTTTGAATGTCAGATGTGACAAATCTGGGAACAATCGTGGACTGCTACTCTACTACTGCACCAAATTATGTAAGGCCAAATTAGATTATTGTATAATTCACAGTGATTGGTCATTTAATACTTAAGAAGAAACAAAAGAGTTGCTCAATTGCAAAAATAGAAAGTTTTAAAATCTTCAGATAATTTTTTGCAGACCAAAAAGTTTAAAATAGAGAAAATGCATTGAGGGATATTATAATCCAGGAAATAATTTCTTGAAGGTGAATGACTTGATAAAGGACTCAGATTAGATTGATTTTATTCTGATTTAGTATGCCTACAGTCAAATTTGTTTATAAAATAATACTAAGGTTAGAGGTGACTTTAAATAAAAATATCTTGGAATGTATAGAAGATATGTTTGATCCATATGTGTATATAAAAGTTTGGATTCTGAAAAGTATATATACATGTATATATTATTATTATTACTACTACTTTGCAAGAAATAATTCATGTTCATTATTCCTACAATTGCTGATTTATTTGTCTTACATTAATTTATTTCTCACATTTTTTTTTTATTAAGAAAAAATTTACAGTGTCAGGTAGCTACATTTGGTAATTACAATAGTTTCATATAAAAGTTCAAAGTTTTGCAACCAATCTGTGTGGCATTGTCATCATAATATTTAGTGCAGTAGTCTGAGATGTTGTCTCATCATCACATATGATAATCTGTGCCCATGTGTCTACAAAGAGACACGCTGGATCTTATGGAAGAGGATGTAAGCTTCCGAGAAGATCCATTCAGGTGTGCTGGCCTTGTTAAGCATTCTTATTGTTTTGATTTGGCATGAGGGGGTTAGTGATATGGGATCCAGTTGAAGGGAAATCAGCATGGCCAGATAAAATGGAACAATTTACCATGAGGCATGCAGTTCATGGTAAAGTTCTGGACTATAATAAAGTAAATCAATTAGGGTTTTGTGCTGCCATATGTAAAACGTGTATGCATTGGTGGGAAAATACCCCTCCCCACACAACAGCATTCTGTTGAGTTTATGCAAATATTTTTGATTCAACTGTTGATAGGTCATGTTGAAGTCCCCCCCCCAAATGACAGGGGGCACTGCTGATGCAAGAATAGAGTTGATCCTGCCTATGGTGAAGTCAATCTTGCTGGAGTCCTTCTGCATGTAGACATAAATTAGAATTAATGGCATTCCAAATATTGTGATTTATATTATAATTAAATCATTGTTAAGGTAAAGAGTTTTGCTTCTTTCTATGTTCAGTTGTTTATTAATGAGAATAGTGACACCTGAGGTGGCTGTGTTCGATGGGTAGAACTGAAAGACCCCTAACTGATCGAGTATTTGTATTATTTTACTGTTGGTATTCAAATGAAGCTTGGTTTCACTAAGGCATACTATATGCATCTGACTATTATTGAACCATCTTTGCAGGGCATATGCTCTATCCAAGGAGTTTAATCCTCTGACATTTCACACCACTGATGTTAAGTTGCATGATGATGGTGTTTTGGCTAGTCACCTAATTTGCACATCAATCTTTTTTGTGATTCAATTTGTTACTGAGGTTCTGGTGAGCTCCTGCAATGAGAAGAGCCCATCAAATTTCAGAACATCATTTGTCTCAAGCCCTCTGAGGTAGCATGTGAGTTTTTCTGGTTCTTGACTGGTACTTCAATCTGGATGTTACAAGGGTGGGTCTGCTGCAGATATTCTTGTTGTAATTCTCTGTATCTGCCATTCTAGATCTCTTTTTATCATACTTTTTCCTTGGACTCCTGGATTTACCACTCACGGGCCGAGCTTTTGCTTCCTCAATGTCAGAATCAGACCACAAATTTACGGACTCTTCACCTTGAGAACCAGAGGAGTCCTGAGTTTTCCTCTTGCTTGTGTGATTTATAGGATGGTTTACAGTGCTAGGTGCTGTAGCTTTACTTTGACTACTGACAGTGGTTATATCTGATATTTCATTTATGAGACAACTGTCCTCTTGGGGCAAAGTATCTGCCCCTAGCTTGAGCATTGTTTTGCTAGGACTGTAATCAACCAACATGAGATTCTCTGGTGTCAGCTCCTCAATTGAATCAATTATGCTACCACCGGGTTCTGTTTGCAGCTTTTGGTTTTCAGCTAGATCATCAGACCAGTTGTAATATGTCTGCACAGCTTCATCACCATAGGAAGAGGCTGTGGGCTTCAAGCTATAGGAAGAAGCCACATACCAGTGGGCTCTACTATTCCTGCCCTGACACCTTTGACATATTTTCCTTGGGCAGGCTTTTACCAGATGTGATCTCTCCTGATATATAAAACACTGTAGTTTCACCCCACGAAAGGATAGATACAAGGAGCAGTTGGGCTCCTCCAGCACTGAGGGTAGATCAAGTAAAGACACTCCATTTGCAAGCTTGATAGTAGAAGCCACAGTGTTTGAGGGCAGCTCTAGTCCTGCTCTTCTTTTGACCAAGTATTTGAAGGCGATGATGTTTCTAAATTTGGCCAAGGGTTTCTGCAGGTTTCCACTGGTGAAGTTCAAATAACAATTCCTTACTATCATGTGCACCACTCTTGGCCTAGCCATATCTATTTTGACAAAATACCTTCCATTGGGAAAATTGTGCTCTCGCCTGAAAATCTCTTTCTGAATTATATTCTGGAACTCAACAACAAAGTACCTTCTGTTAGGGTGGTAATACACCCTTTTAATTGCATCAGCTAGCTGGTTTTCTTTTATTAGTGAGAAAAATTGATCAGTTGGAGAATGAAAGAGATTGCATTTATTATTTGTAATAGTCAAAATCAGGATATGATCATTATTATAGTTTTGAAATGAATTATACAGAATCAGAGGTAGCCTGCCATTGAATTCAGTGCTCACTGCTTCATAACTATCAATGTCTATTGGAGCATCTTCTAAATCAGTGTTGCACACATTGAACTCACTGGTCATCATATTTTCCTCCTCATCAAAATCAATGAGGAATCTTCCTGACATTTGGTCTTTTTGGAGTTTGGTTTTTCATAGTGCTCTCTCCCTTTCCAGCTGCCAAATCATGGGTTATGGTATTATTTGAGTTGAGAGCACTTGCACTAGATTTTAACTTATCTGTATATGACATGGATTTAGTAATCATAGAAGTATTAGATTTATAGCTGTTTTGAATATTTGCATTACTATTAAGCAAAGAAAATTTTGTGTTCTTTTTTGCAATTCTTGCTTTTGGGGTATGGTAGAAGTAGGCTGAAGATGTGGAGTATTTCTACAGTTCTGCCAAATTTCCCAATCATTCATATTATTTTTTAAGTCGATTCCTTCCCCTTTGTAATATTTTTTTAGACATCAAAACCTCTTGAGGTTCAATATTTTCCACTGTTGTATCATGTTTGGCACTTGGGATTATGATTCCAGAGTTATTTATCCTGAAATTGGCCTTCTTTATTGTGAGATGTAATATGACGTATTATGGCTTTTCCTTAAATGAAGTCAAGAATATCTCAGCAATTATGCCCAGATAAACCTGTTAGGCACTTTCTTTTACATTCCCCACTCTAAATTTACCCACAATCTGCTCTATCCCATTTCCACAACATAATCTTTGTCAACTCTATAACCTTTATATCTAAATCCCCCTTATCTTTTCCCAAAGCCAGCATAAAACCAATAATTCACTTTCTGTATAATCACTCTTTTCATATTTATTTTTCCACAACTTCATTATATGTACCCTTTCTGTTTTCAAACATTTACATTCAATTAACAAATGCCTAATATTTTCTATTCCTTCCTTACATAATTTACAAAATAAATCACCCATATTTTTTTATTTACATGTATATTCTTTTGTAGCTAAAGATCCCGTTCGAGCCACACCTAATATTTTGTTTATTTCTATATATATATTTAAACTCTTTTTACTCTCCATACTATTTCTACATCTCTCTAACTCCCTAGTCTTTATTAATAAATTTATTCTTTTATCCCATTCCTTACTACTATAACACTCAATAATCCTCTTAACACAATCATCCCATCTTTTGTATAAATATACGGATATAAATTTTTTATCCAAATCTTTTGCATACCACATTACCTTTCTCACCAATCTTGTTACCTGCCCTTTACTCATAACCCAATTAAATACTATTTTAGCTATTCTTTTTTTATCCATAAACTACAAACTACCAAACATTTTCATTTTACTTTTTGCATCTCTCATATGAAAACTTGACCTACCATTTCTCCTTGAATTGCCTCCCTTGCTGTCCATACTTCTGCATCCAATGCATGTCTTCCTACTTCCCTTTGAGCTTTTTCTAAGTAATCTAATATCTTTTTTACTAACATATAATGCATCATTACCATATGTTAACCCTGCTACTGCAACTCCTTTCCATATAATTCTAGCTACATCATATTTATTATATGAAAACACTGTTAATTTCTTTATCAATCCCTTTCTTTTCTTTGCTTCATTTATCAATTTTTTCTCCCATTTATCTAAATAATTTTTCTGATTACTTAAAATAATTCCCAAATAACTATATTCTATTCATCACACTTAACTTAATATCTCGCAATAAAAATTCTACATCTTCTCTTTCCCCAGCATTAACCATCATTATATTTGACTTTTCTTCACTAAATTTAATCCCCATCTCTTTACCCACCCTTGCACATGTTCTCAACATAACTTCCATATCTTCTCTTTCTTCTGCATATAAAAATATATCATCTGCAAAAAGAAGACCTGACAAAATATATACTCCCTTACTACCTATTAACGGTATTTCTATCCCTCTTCCTAATCTTTCTATTGCTCTTTCCATTTCACTCAAATACAACACAAACAAAATAGGTGACATAGGGCATCCTTGCCTTAGTCCCCCACCATTTTTAACTTTGATTCTATATTCCCTAATGATATATATATAATAATTATTTTCATATAATTTCTTAATAATATCTATTAAAGCTTCATCCATTCCCAAATTTGCTAAACTTATCCATAATCTATTTCTATTTATCATATGCCTTCTCTATATTTATAAAACTCATATATAACTGTTTATCTGCATTCCTACTCATATCCATAAGTTGTGTAACTACAAATAAACTATCTCCTATATGCCTATCTAATCTAAAACCTCCTTGCATTTCCCTCACTACATTATTCCCTTCCATCCATTTTACAACTTTACTAGCCACCATATATGAGAAAACTTTATATAAAACTGATGTTACCGCTATTGGTCTATAATTATTCAACTTTCTATGATCCTTACCTTTCCTTTAAATAATAACCTTACTCTTGTATTACTCCAACTACTTGGGAAAACTATATTCTGTGCCATTTTATTAAAACAGCATAACTTTACTTTTGCCCTATATCCTAAATTCATTACCATCTCTGCTGCCCATCCATCTAAATCTCTTGCCTTCCCACTTTTCAATTTCTTCTCTACCTCATTTAGTTCATTTTCTGAAAACCTAATATTCCCATTACTATATTCTTTCATATTTTCTAACACTCTATCATTCACATCTAACATCTTTTCTATATTCATTACATAACTATTTAAGATTCTCTCTAAATCTTCTCTAGAGCTACACTCTGTTCCCTCATCATCTAGTAATACTAACTCTCTCTCCCCTACATTTCTCCTTTTAATATAATTCCAAATTTTTTTGCTCCCATCTCTTCCACTTTTATTAATATCCTTCAACAATTTACTATTCAATTTCATTCTCTCTATATAAATATCTATTATATCCAACTTCTTCTTTTCTAAGTACTTTTCCCATTTAGCATTAATATCTTTTTGACTTTCCTTATTCTTAATAGCACCCATATTCTCTACATGCTTCTTTCCTTTCTTTTACACTTTTACTAATTCTCATTTTTTTATTACTTTTATTCTTCTGAATATTCTCATCTAAAACCCTATTTGCCACTTTTTCTACTTTTTTACACCAGTCCTTATACTCATCCCCAACTCCCATTATTTCTTCAACTTGTATTTTATACTCTACCAACTTATTCTTATCATTCACTCTCCATCCACATCTTTCACTATTATTTCTACTTTTATTTCTATTCTCCATCACATTACTAACCATTTCAATTACAATAAAATTATGATCACTAGTGCATACTTTTTCTTCATTATCAAACCCCTTAATTTTCCGTATTTTATTTATAACCCCTTTCTCTACCAATACATAATCTATTGTATAAAATATATTATTTCTGGACCATGTGTATTGTCCCTCATAAATATTTAATAAATTTCCAATACTCAAATTCACTTTCTGACAAAAATTCTTCAAAAGCTGTCCATTTTTATTATCTACATCATCAATTTCTTCAATATGTCCATTCATATCCCCTATAACCATTATTCTCTTCCCCATTTTTTTTAAACTTTGTATATCCTTAACTAGACATTCGTATGTTACTATTCCACTCCAATAAAATTTGACTATCTCCAGTAGCTATATAAACTATAGCCACCATCCATTCTTGTCTACCCAACCTTATTTCAAACCACAAATGTTCTTGACATTTAACAATATTTAAATATTTTTTTGATATAACACCTATACCACCACCCCTTTTTTCTTTTCTATTTATACCCTGCCATACCAACTGTTCTAAAATAGGTTCTTCTTCTCTTAAATGTGTTTCCACTACTGCTAATACCTCAAGCTCTTCATTTTCAATTGTTTTATTCAGACACTTCCAGTACAACGCCCTCTGTGGAGTCTATTTTTGTGATATTTTTAGTTTCAACTAGTTGCAATTTTGCATTTATTACTGTGGGCTTATTTTTGAGTTTTGTCTTCTGAGATTTTTTAGTATTGTGCAAATGTTGATCAATAATTGGTATCCTAACTTTGTTTTGAGTTACTATTAATTTTTCTGTAATATTTTTATAAGAATCTGGTGTTTCTGTTATAACATTATTTTTGGTTTCATTCTCAATTTTACTCTTTTTATCAGAATTTTTTGTCATTTTATTTAGCATAGATTTCTGGGGTATATAATCATTGTTTATACTATTTTGAGTTACTTTGACAGATTTTTGAAGGTTTTCTTTAATTTTACAGTTTGAATTCTGAGTGTTACAGTTCATTTTCTTTCTGCTCTGTTTAGACTGAGGCTTCTCCCCAGAATCCATTTTGAATTATCAAAACATTTCACAATGGAAATGAAGTTCTAATAATCTAATTTCACTTTTTTAAAGCCTTTAATCTTCTGAATATTTAAGAAAGGTTCTAGTGATAAAAATATGTTAGAAATTTTGATTGCCTTCTAAACGTTGCTTGTGTTAATGACTATCTTGAAAAGTGCTGATGTACGGTTGATCATTTTCTATAATAATCAGAATCTTTTACTTTAATTAAAATGAATTAATAGCTGCTATTAGTTGGGTGGGTATAGCTTCTCTGTTACTACAGGCATTCCATTCATTTTTTAAAAAGCTAACATTCAAAATCAAGAAGCTAGAGAGTATAATATTTACAAAAGCTTGATGAATAATAGTAGTAGAGATTAAAACAGGAAAAACTCTTGATACAGTAGTGCCACTCAGTGCAATCCAGAGTAATCAATGAATGCCAGAAGGCATGTGCATAAAATCCCTATCTAGTACCTACTCATCCAATATCCCCAAACTAGTTTCTAGCCTGTGGCTTTTGTCATTGATTACTCTGGCTTGCATTGAGTGGCACTGCTATATGGAGAGTTTTGCTTGTTTTAATAACAGTTCTGAACAAGTATAAAAATGGTGATCATGTGATGTTTAGTTGTTTAATAATAGATATGCAGTTTTTTTATTAGTCTTTCTGCATGTGCTTTTGTAATTGGTAGAAGTTTCTTAGATTTTCTTACTGAACACTTCTATATAAATGATTTACTATATTGTTGTTGTTTTTTTCGTTCTTGAAGCCTTTGATTTTCAATGCTTACTAGCAGCGCTATTAACATTGCTCATTTTTAATAGCTTTTGTTTTATCTCTATTAGGAATGGAATATATAGGCATTTTATACAAATATATAGACAAACTTTGGGGATAATTTCCATTTTTATTAAAAATGATACATTCAAATCCATTGGGAGATGATCGTTATTTCTTCATTTGCATTTTTAACTTTTCTTTTTTTTGGAAAGTTTAAAATAAAAATATGGATTACAAATCAAAGTTACTTTTTTTATGTTTTAAAAAAAATAACGAAATTTTAGTAAGCATTTTTAAACAGAGACTCGAACATTTTGAAATCCTCTATCCAGAATAACTTAAACTAATAAATATTTGATTAATAAAAAAAAAATTGTTTAATAAATCTTTCTTTTCTAATATTTTCTTCATCAGCTGTGCAAAACTTATTTAATAATCAACTAATAAATAGAAAAACCAAAGTAATAATGATAAAAATGTCAGTCAAAAAAATAAAAAGGACAATAAGACTGTTATCTACGTCACGTGCACATTTTTCCTTAACAGGCATTAAAACTATTTTGGAAGACTGATACCAAAACAATTAAACTATTAAAAGTTTTTAAATTTCCATTTATATAACAAATAAACCTCAAAAATTATATAAATCAATTATTTAATAACTATTGTAATAATCATAAATACCGGTAATACTATCCTATGAATTTAAAAACAATTTAATGTGAGCCATATCTTCATATACTGTATACATAATATTTGTTTACATGCTGATTTGAAAAAAATCTTCCTTGGGTTTTATCATCATTCCAATCTTCTTACAGAAAGAAATAATCTTTACTTCTTAAAGATATTACCATTTTACTTAATCTATAAAATTTATTTTTTCATTCACCCTTCCTCAATACTTTTAAATTTAATAATCTCTCGTTTTCTCAATAGTTTTAAATTTAATATCTTCAAAACTTCATTTAATTTTTGAATAATGTTTTATTCTTATTATCTCTTGATTTGAACAAACAAATTCAACTTTTTATTTTTGCTGTATTTTTCCTACATCTTTTCTTGACTTGTCTATATTTGGTAACAATCATTTCAATCAGATTTCATTTTTATTGAATATCCTTTCCATAATTTTTCCACTTCCTGTGTTACTTTTTTTAATCTTTGTAGTAACCTCACCAGTTTGCATGATAGATGAATCTATCATCTCCACTTCATTTTTGAACCAAGTCATATTTTAATCACATGATCACTATCTCTTATACTAGTACATAGTGGTGACTATGGTTGTTAAAGAGCCAAAGACACCAAAATGTATGGGTGCTGAACTGAGTTCAGACCCATATGACTATTTAAGCTACTGAGCTTAGATTAAAAATATTTTTGTGTTTTTAATATCATTCTCATGGTTTTGTAGTTAAGTAGAGATAAAAGGTGGGTGCTGGAGGGTTGCATTAGATCCTAAGATCTAGGCGCAGTGCTCTCAGATCCAAAGCTTCTCACTGATGATGGCCACAACCCAGAAACTAGTCTGGGGATATTGGATAAGTAGGCATTAGATAGGGATTTTATGCGCAAGCCTTCTGGCATTCACTGATTACTCTGGTTGGCACAGGGTGGCACTACTGTATGGAGAGTTTTGCTTTGTTCATATTTTAATATTGAGAGAATCAATCTTGTCCTTTGGAGCTATTATTTTCAACGTTTTCTTAATCTTCCTTCATTTATTCATACCTGTTCTCCAGCAATTATTTATTTTGATCATTTTTAATATTCTTTTATTCATATTTTCATTTATTTGTTTCATTTCATTAATAAATACATTATTCCATTCTTCGATTGCTTTTATTAATAAAACTTGAAATCATTTCTCCCATAGATTTTATATTTTTATAAACATAACTATATATATATTAACGGTCAATGAAAAGAGCCTTAAACGTATCCACACTACACGGGCGCTATCTAGGCATTTGAACCTAGAAAAATTTATATAGTAGGCAGATACGTAAATTAAGATTCAAAAAATTTTCTTATATATATATTATTCTGACCGTTTGCCCAAGGTCACTAGCTCATAGAGTAGCAGAGATTTTAAACATTTATAAGTTTCAATAGATTTCTATTCTCAAAGTATTGTACCGAGACAAAGTCGGTACATGTATATACTTTGAAATCGAAGAAACTAATATAATAATGCAAAAAGAAACATTTTCTAATTTTTTATTTAATAATAATTTGATATAAATATTCAATTTAAAGGTGTATTATATTATAGGTATAATTTATAAACTTTAATATAATTTCTATTTACTTTTTATTTTATATATTTTAATCGTTTAATAAAAGTCTATTTTTTCTGCATACTAATTAGTTTGTAATTAATAAGGCATTGCTTATGATGTTTATCAAAAATTTTAAAATTCTAAAAGAATCCTAAAATAACACTATAATCCTGTAAATTTTCTATTGAAATCGCAAATCAGGTTCAGGCTAATGTGTTAATTAGAAAAATATATGATAACAAAAGAAAATCTTCTTACACAAAACTTAAAATGTTCAATCAAGCGTAAAAACTGGACACTTGAGTTATTTTAAAACCTGACCATTTTTAATGTCATGAATATTTTAACTTATTACTGCCTTTTTAGGTAAACAAGTTAAACAACTTCTTCCTCCGCTGTGAGTGAGTCTTTATTTAAGTAACATGACCAGGTTAGATAACTAAATTATAGTATATAATCTTAAGTATTAAGATACATGATGTAAATATATAAACTAGATTCCATTATTTATTTATTACATTTGAAAATTTATTTTATATGCCTATGAGTAAAAGTAACATAACCAAAACTAAGAAAAACTAACCAGCACAAATCTAGAAACGCTAAGCCGAAAATAGCAAACATTAAAACAAAGTGGATCACTTAATAAATATCTTAAAATATCAATCAAGCTTCTGAAATAGCTTATACTCAACAAGAACCAAGAACCGTGCACATCATCTAGACTGTATAGGAAACTGTTGAAAATATTGAACAAGATTTTAGTAAGAACAGTTAAGTGGACAACAAGTCATTGGTAGCCAATATCATATCAAATGTACAAACTCTAGAAGATCCAGCTGAAAGGAATAAAATCATGACAAACCATGGTTATTTTAGTAGAAATGGCCTGTTCAAAAGAGATATTATATATCCTAACGATGTACATGGTCAGAAATTTGATGTATATTATAATAGAAAAAGGAAAATCTATAAAGTAGTTTTCTAAAATGGCTTATTTGTCTCAAATTTTGAACTCTGTGTTTATTTTTGTTGCAAAGTTTTTTGATCATTGAATCCAGCTTCATAGAAGGATACAATAATTGAGAAATTTAAGTACACCTTTACAGACAGAAAATGATATTATTTCACATTAAAAGTTTATTGAAATTGAATGAACTTGAGAAAAGATTAAAAAACAAAATTACTACGATTGTCAATCTCAAAAATTATATGAAATGGAAAAGAAAACATTGAGGAGGTTTTGGAACTAATGATTGAAATTATCAAATTCCTTGGTAGTCAAAATTTATACATTTCATGGATCATCTGATAAATTATAATGTAAAAAATAACGAAATTTTTAAAAATTAATTGAATTACCTATGTTTAATCCACAGGAAAATCGTTGGAGAGGGCCTCTAGACTAAACAATAGAGTACATTATTTGAGCAAAGATAGCCAAAATGAATTATTGGAAATTTTAAGTACAGCAATTAGGAAACAATTTTATTATCGAGATAAAACCCAAATATTATTCTATTATTTTAGATTGTACACTAGATGCAAGTAAAACTGAACAAATGACCACAATTATTCGCTTGCTGTAATAATGGAACGTTAAAATTAGAGAAAATCTCCTTTTTAGTCAGATATAATAGATTCCATTTGAAGAGGTTTATGTACAACAATAATTGAACAATTGAAAAATGGAAGATTCCTACTAAAGACATGCGGTCAAGGCATGATAATGGGGGCTAAATATGAAAGGCAAAAAGGCTGGACTTCAAAACTTGATTTTAACCAAAAAACTCCTCGTGCATTTTACGTACCATGTGCTGCTCATTCTTTTAAACTTAATCATAAACGATGCTCACGCCAAAGTCAATGTAGATACAATTGGTTTATTTGCAATTGTTCAAAAAATATACAATTTTTTTTCATCATCTTATAAACGGTGGTCAATCCTTTTAAAATTTAGTTAAAACTTTAACTTCTAAAACAACCACTGGAAACATGATGGGAAAGCAGAATTGATGCAATCCGGCCTCTACAGTATCATTGGTGAAATTTATGATGCACTCTATGAAATAATGAACAAATCAATCTTTTAATAGAGAAATTGGCATAAAGCTCAATCACCTCCGCACTAACCTAAGGATTACAAATTATCGTTCTTTAACAATTTGGTATGATATAATAAACAGAATAAATCCCGTCAGTAAATGCTCCAAATGTAAATATGAATGCTTCTACTTGCTTTAGAATCGATCGCAACTAAATAAATTTTTACTTAGAATATCGACTGGGATTCAAATTTCAAAAACATTCTCAAAATCAAGAGAACTTAGCGAAGAGGTTGATGGAGTAGAAAGAATTTAAAACTGCCAAAGAAGTTCACAACGGAAAAAACTCGTCAATTTGATTACTAGCATCAGGACGAACAACTTCTCAAATACCTGAAGAAAAATTTAAAATAAACATGTTTTACACTTAGATGTGAATGTATTAACTTCTTTAACAGAACACTTTGAATCTCACATGTTATAATAATTTCAATTTTCTATATAAAATATCAGAAATTATTAATAAGAGTTTGTAGTTACAAGTAAAATGCAAAGATTTAGAAAATATTTAAATTTGATAATAGTAAAGATATTAATGCTACAGATTTATTCACTTAATTATGTGCTTTTCGAGATATTTTTCAAAAGGATTTTTTAAATCTTCAAACTTTTCACAACACTTTAATTATAGTTTCAATAATTTATCATACAAACTTATCACTAGCTTTAAGAATATTATTAACATTACCTGTTAGTGTTGTGCGTGAACGCCTTTTTCTATAAGTTAAAATTAATTAAAACTTACTTGAGAACAATTGTTTTAAAACGGCTTGTTAATTTGGTATTAATTGCCATTGAAAATGATATTTGTGCAGAACTGGAAATAAATACAATCATATCAAGGTTTATTAATATGAAGTCAAGGAGTATAAAATATTATAATTATAACATGTTTTGTAATGCATTTACTTTTTTTAACTGTATTTTCTTTTTTTGTTATTAAAAATTATTTATTTACATTGCCTTGTTTGTTTCTTAGAAAGATTTTGTACACTAATATTTATAACATGTATGGTATACATTGTGCGACCAGATTTTAATATCATAAAACGGGACACCATTGACCGGG
>JAQFVV010007199.1:0-134020 GCA_028023455.1 Epiperipatus broadwayi | reverse complement strand
ATATAAATATATAAGAATCTCTAAAGTTTATCATTATATTAATTTTGTATTAATAGTCATTTCGATTTTTATAAGATTCTTCCCAAACTCATGATTCCAATGAGAACCAATTTCAAAACTTTCAAGAGAACTACAGCTTCCCATTAACAGCTATATGCTAGTTGGTATATTAGGCATTCTTATAGTAAGAATGAATAATTCAATACTAAATGTAAAGAAATAAAAATAAACTGACTACACTAATTTTGTAATAGTCGATAAGAAATTTTCTTTTTTTCACCAAAGAGAAAAAAAAATATTGATTTTTAGTATATAATTATAAAAAAATTGTTTGTTAACAGTTCAAGTCTGTAACCTCTCTTAAATCAAATTATTGATAAACACCCTAAATTGATTTAAGTAAAAGCTAATCAAATGTGTTTTCTGAAAAAATATATATAATTAAATCAGTTCTAGTTTTGGTAAACCATTGGTTGAATTAAAACATCTAATTAATTAAATCGCAGAACAACCACAGAAAATAAGACTCAGGGGTGGTGGAAATTGGGTGTTTTTATTCGATAACATGAGATAAATAGTAGAAAAAAGAGATGACAGAAACCAATGCTGAAAAACAGAAGAGAGTGCACAGTGGAAGAAAAGAATATGCTCTAGATAAAAAATTCTAAAGAATATGCTCTGAGAATAGTTATTTTTAGCAACATTTAGAAATTGCTTCTGGCATTATGTGTAGTTCTATTGTTTCTTTTATTATTTTTTCAATAATTTCATTGGCATCAATCCCATAAAAATTGGACTGAGATCTGATAGTTTTAGCTTTTTTGTTGAATGGCACTATCACAATGGGTTGAACTCCTTACATACCTTTTTCTTGTGATGGGTGTTTGCATTTGTCCGGAAGCCATTTGTTGTGAAAGGTTTTTGTGTTTCTGTTGGCTGAAAAAGCTTGGAGGGTGAATTTAAATGGTGGTTTAGATTGTAGTTTGGTTTTAAAATGCATCAAAAATAGGTAGTGAATCATAATATGTCCTGTATATAGGTCATTTATTGTTTCTATTGCAATTGAAACTTTGTTGATTGGGGGTTTCCCAATACCCATTAAATGTATTCTGTGGTCCATGTATGTGGATGGATTATGCATATTTTGCTTTTTTGATTCTCAAATATTGTGTTTCACATGTTCTAGTGTGTGCATTTGTTAGATTATATATATATATATATATATATATATATATATATATATATATATATATATATATATATATATATATATAATATAGTATATTACTGTGTGTAGTGTGATGGTGTGATCATGGTCATTGGTTTATGAATTTCATTTGCAAGCATCAACAATTTGGATGGTGGTGTTTGATTTTTTGTTATATGTGAGATATTGAATGCTAGAATGTCTATGTATGTCAAATCTTGTTGTATGGAATTGAGATTCATATCTTTTATTTTGTTTAGCATTATGCATGTTTCTGAAAAAAACAAATTCAGGTGTGGTTATACTCTAATTGTTTTTGTGTGGGGAAAAGTGATGTCTGCATTTGGGTAAGGTTTATTGATACTATTTGTGCTGAATGGTCTGAGAAAGCTGAGAAGGTTAATTTTATTTATATCTGGTTGTGCAGCATCAGGGACTAGAAGCATAGATCAACGAAGTGATGAATTATGACCATTGGGAAAAGATGTATTCATCAGTAGGAAGCCTTCACCACTCATCAGCAGTATAGATATTTAGTAATGTCATTTTTCTATGAATTTCTGGTATGACATGTTGCAATCACCAATCACTATTATTGGGTTTGCTACACTTGCATGTATGAATTTGATATTCATTACTATACTGTTAATATGGCTATCTTGAGTAGGCAGATAAGCTAAAATTTTATTGAGGATTATAGCTTTATGTTGAAAAGTTTTAATAAGTAAGTTAGCATCTATGAATATAATTTTGAAAGCTGTGAAGGGACAATTTGTAGAAATAGAAATGCCTGTACTTGCAGAAGGTGATGAAGAATCTCTTGAACAGGCAGAGAAACCTTCTTTAGTTAAGTATTTCACTGGGTAATTTGTGTTCCAGCATAGGTCTTTGTCTCTATTAATTCAAGTATATGGGGTTGTGTAAGTGAAAACCATTATTTAAGCTTTGTAATTTTTGGGTTTAAGTTTAAACCCCTAACATTCAATGCACCAATTTTTAACTACATTAAATTGGTGTTTGGTGGTTCCAGTGTATGTTGGTTCTGAATTGAGAAAAAGTTGTTCTATAGCAACTTCATAATTTTGTTCTGCTTCTTCATCTGTTGTATTGTTGTGTCACTGTTGTTTTCTTCAGTTTTAGCTATTTTGACTGTCCTATTATTTTTTGGTTGACAACCTAATTTTGTGTTTGGATGTATTGTATTATTTTGTATTTGTGGATGGCATAGTGTAGTTAAGTTAATAATAGCTTCAGAAGTTTTATTTATAATTCTTGTTATTTGTATGTGTTGTGTTTATCCTGTTTTCTCATTGCTATTGCTATTTATTTCATTGGTTCTTTCTATCAATTCCATTGTATAATTTGTTTTTTTCTTGATTTACTGCTTTGTTATTTATTATTGTTTTAACAGTTAAATACAAAATGTGATCATCTCCAGTTATGTTTTTATTGTTTACTTCCTGCAATTGTTGTTTTTTATGCTCTCATGTTTCTGTTTTTTCTTGAATAGATGTTTGGATTGGTTGTTGTTGTTTGTTGTTAATTGGGGTTTGATTTTGTCTGTGTTTTTTTTATCTTTTTTCTAATTGTTACAGTTTGTTTCTAGGTGACCATGCTCTCCACAGATGAAGCATTGTGGTCCTAAGCCTCATATATATTTAGAATTGCTTCTTGATCTATGACTTGTGTGGTGATATTCTCTGGCGCTAATGATTCATTAAGCTTCATTTTAAAGGTAAAACTATTACTGCACTCTGGAATAGGTGTATCAGTAAGTAAAATAGGTTTTAAATATAATACTTTCGCAAACGCTTACATCATATTTTAAAAGTCATTTATATTATAACCCAAATAAGTATTTTAATAGTGCCTGTAATAAAGTTTTTTAAGATTTGGATGTACAACTATTAAAACATAATTTCCTATGGTTTGAACTGAGTTAGAAATTTATTTTTTTGATAATTCTCAAATAATCAAACAATTCTAATGCCAAGTATCTGGAGTTGGAGTGTTCACCTATTATTATATTATTATTATTATTATTATTATTATTATTATTTTATTATTATTATTATTATTATTATTATTATTATTATTATTATTATTTTATTATTATTATTATTATTATTATTATTATTATTATTATTATTATTATTATTATTATTATTATTATTATTATTATTTATTATTATTATTATTATTATTATTATTATTATTATTATTATTATTATTATTATTATTATTATTATTATTATTATTATTATTATTTTATTATTATTATTATTTATTATTATTATTGTTTCAACGATAAGCTTTATTTGTCTTAAAGGGTTACAAGAGTTTACATAGCTTGGATTGCTGTGTTTACATGGGCAATCCATAGTTGTAGGTTCACATATATAAAAATGGATTTATTGTTTTACAGGATTAGGAATTTTAACATGCTGTAAATTAGTTACATGGTTTTACATAACTTGGATTGCTGTGGTTACATGGGGAATCTATAGATATAGGTTTATATATCTAAAAGTTGATTTATTGATTTACATGAGATTAAAAAAAATTGTCATGCTGTGGATTAGTTACAAGGATTTTTACTTGGGATGGATTGCCATGGTTTCATCAGCATTCCATAGGTGTAGGTTTATGTATGTAAAAGTTTATTTATGCTGTGGATTGGTTAGAATGGTTTTACATAGCTTATATTGCTGTGGTTACATGGGTAGTCTGTAGTTGTAGTTTTACACATGTAAATGATGTTTTATTGGTTTACACAAGCTTGCATAAAATTTTACATGGTCTGGACTACTGTATCTACAGATGCAATCCAAGTTTAGTTCTATATATGGTTGACTTGCCTTGGTAACATAGATGAGGACTAGAAATTTCTGGTGCATTTGAATATATGAGTGTTGCATAGGGGTGGGGTGGTACAGCTATGTTAGAATTGGTTGCATTTGTTAAGTTGAATTTTGTGGTAAGCTGGCCAGACTCTGGGTCTGTGTGATAGAGGTCAGAGCTGAGTAAGGCTTTTGATGAAGTTTAAGAATGAGATCCATGTGTAGAGTGTCCTGATATCCAGAGGAGGCTGGTGGTACAGCTATGTTTAAACTGGTTGCAACTGTTGAGTGAGAGTTTGCTGTTGGTTGGTCTCTGACTCTGGGTCTGGCTGTGTTAGAGTTGGTGGCCAAATAAGGCTTTTCATATTATTTAAGTGTGAGAGTCATGGCTAATGTCCAAGCAAATTCTAGGCAGGTAGTTAGGCTCAGCATTGCTATCAGAAGTGACATGTTTTTTTGAAATTATCTAGTAACTTGATGATAGTTGAAGATTTAAACAGAAAATTGGAAATCAGTTATCAACTGATTGGTAATTGAAAAAAGTATATAATTTTTTTCCTTGCCTAAAGGTTTTGACTACTTTATAAGCATAAACATCCAGGGCTTGTTAACTCAATTGTGAGCAAATGAACTAATTGCTGGGAACTTGAAATCAAATTTTTATTACTAAACAAAGATTAGCGATTGCTACAATAACATTAAAAATAAACATATGTCTGACTGACCTTTGGACTTTGAAACTCTATGTTGGTATTATTGTGGGCAAACACTGGTCAGTGCAATGGATGTTTTTAAAAATTATCGTTAGGTAACTTGATTTCAATTGGAAGTTTGAATAAAAAATGTAATAATCAACTGATTAAAGGTATATTATTATCTTGAATTAGACTAAGATCTTGAATTCTTTTTTAAGCATAAAAAAAACAATGCTAGTTAACTTGTTTATTTAGTAAGTGAATTACTTGTGGAAAATTTGTAACTGATTCTTTTTTCCCAAAACAAAAATCTGACTTTGCAATTAATAAAATTAAAAATTGGCTTACGTTTGACTGAACTTTGGATTTTGAAACTCTGTGCTGACAATGTTGGCGGTAAGCATCTGGTCATGTGATTACTTTGTCTCCATTTGTTTTTCAAAATTATTGTTGGATAACTTGATTTTAATTAAATTTTTGAATAAAAAATTCAATACAGAAATATTAAACAATTATCAACTCATTGGATATTGAAAGAGGTATATCAGGATAAAGTTTTTATCCTGTCAGGTTTAAACATTGAGTATCTTTGGAACATGGAAAACTAGAGCATGCTGACTTGGTTGTGAACAAATGGATCTTTGCTGTTGAACTATTATTATTATTATTATTATTATTATTATTATTATTATTATTATTATTATTATTATTATTATTATTATTATTATTATTATTATTATTATTATTATTATTATTATTATTATTATTATTATTATTATTATTATTATTATTATTATTATTATTATTATTATTATTATTATTATTATTATTATTATTATTATTACTACTACTACTACTACTACTACTACTACTACTACTACTACTACTACTACTACTACTACTACTACTACTACTATTATTATTATTATTATAAATGTATTTATATTTGCCACAGCTGCTAAGTTTTTTTTAAATAATAAATCGTTTATTATAAAATTGGTATTTCAGTTATGTACTTTTATATATAAATTGTAATTATAATTAATGTTACTTATCATCTCGTTATGTTTGAAAAAATATAATAAGTTACGATTATATAGAACCATAATCATATCTTCTCATCAATTTTTCAAATCTTTAAACTTTTTCCATACTTCAGTAATTATCAGATATATTCCGATGTATTATTTAACAATCTGACTGTCAGTGTATATATATATGCACAAACTGTTTCATAATTTTACATCAAGATTATTTTATCAAACACTTTTTTTTTAATTTTCTTTCTTTCTACATTTTTAAAAGTATGTGCAAACAATTTTTAGTTATTTCATTTTTGTACAAAAAATATATTAATAAATTTCTCAAAAAAATTTGTTTTATCTTCTAAACTATTTCAAACAACTAACATGGTTTCTCGCTATTAACTCAGCCTTCAACTTGTCATTACACTTTTTACCACCAAAATCGTTTTCGATGCTATTCAATTTATTTTTTCTTTGAATTTTGATATAATTCCTTACCAAATCTAGAATTCCAGATGATTATGAAATGTATACAATGTGCAAAATCAATTACACATTTTAAGGTTTTTTTTATATCATCAAAGAAGATTCGTTTATTATTTAATATATATATATATATATACAACATTTTAAAGAAATAAACTAACTGAAAATATTATACATTATTTAATTATCATATATATATATATAATTTTGGTTTCTTCTCTCTCTCTTTCTCTTTTATATATATATATATATATATATATATATATATATATATATATATATATATATATATATATATATATATATATATATATATATATATATATATATATATATATATACATATATATACATATATATATATATATCACTGAATTATACCAGTCGTTTGGGCAATAAAAATCATTAAGAAATATTTTTTTCCTTTTTCATTCTTAAATTACTTCTAAATGTCAGTGAATAATCTCCCTTGCTCAAATCAATAGTTCAAGTGATCCAATTGAAATGAATCCAAAATAAATATAATTTTCCTCTAATTAATACTATATATGTATCAACATCAGGGAATATCAAAGTAAATCAGATACTCTCACTAATATAGCAAATAAACTAAAAGGAAAAACTGAATGATTTTCTAACAATAGATGTACTATTACTGATAATTAAAATAAGATTTGGAATTGGTATCTTCTATATTAAAATAAAACATTGAGTTTATAGGAAAACAAAAGGATTTACCAAATAAGTTCAACAATTGGCAAAAACTGGAGAATAATTGGTGGATTGAACCTGAAAAAAATATGATGAACCCATATGTTTTTTATAACATCATTTTGAATAATTATATAAAAATCCAGAAGACATTATTTAATGATATACCATATTACAACTTTTTTTAGATATTAAAAGAAATATCCAGCCTGATGAGATTGAAATAATATACTCTCACTACTTTTATTTCATCTAGTATAAACTTTTATAATCAACAAATATCAGTAAGTGTTATCCTATCCAAAATATTCCTAAAATAATTTCTAGTGTATGTTTTTCATCAATGAGATGCTTCCTAGACTTTTGTGAATAATTCACTTGAACCTTAGGATATGAAGCATTTTTTTTCTAATAGTCATTTATTTTATTTTTTTATTATTCTATCAAGCTAGTATGCAAGACAATAAAACTTAAGTTTTTTCAACTCAAGCTTATTTGCCTTCATAGATACATAGACCTAAAACCAAATGCCCCACAATTTATAGAAAGTGAAGTGATTTTCGATCTGCAAGCAAATAAATTTGGATTTTAAAAATGTTTTTTTTAGTTTAGGCTGGTAGATTGATAGTACAACAAGCAGGTAAAAAATAGTTTCCAGAGAAAAGTTGCTTTAGATCCCAAGTTTTTAGTGCATTGTTAAAAAAAAATCGAAAAAGTTCCCCACTGATAAAAGCCATATGCTAGAACTTAATATGAGGATATTGGATAGGACAGCTCTGGAAAAGTATTTATTAAGTACTACCACCTGGTATCTATTGATTACTAAAATTTATACTAGATGACATAAAATTGCTGTGATTAGATATTATCATAAAAAAAGAAAGATGTAATAATATGTTGACTAATTGGTGATGTGAAAACTTAATATGCAGATTCTAATTGGTTTCTGAAGTTTAAAATTATTTAATGATATGTTAACTTAAAAATTGCTTCACTTTTTAAAGAAATATATGAATCTATAAAAATACCCTGATTTTATGAATTATTATGAAAAATAAAAAGAGAGGAATAATATTGTTGTAGATCATTTTTCATCTATTATATAAAAAGTATTTGAAAATATTTTATTGAATAGAGGTTTCCCTGATCATAGAGTTGTATTTTCCAGATGCAATGTTGTTTCAAAAAATCAAGGAGTCAAGTCATAAAAGTTTGTTGTTAACAAGTAAATGCATAAATAGTGTTGTAAGAAAAAGTAATTTATATAATACATTTTTGATCAAGGTACCTGAGATATTTAATCCAGAAAGATCTGTACTATTCATTTAAAATAGCTAATGAAGTTAAAATATATACATACATTATCTTCATGTATTTTTTTTTTGTTTTTACAAAATAAAATTATTTTGTTTAATTTTATGATTGTGATAAGATTTTATTTTTGAATATTTTATGTATAGTGGATTAAATAAATACATGATTAATGTAAATATCTTAGTTAAACTAATGAATTTTGAAATGTCCAAATAGTCACTGAATGGTACAAGTTTATGCATGTTTTACTTCTAGAATTTATTTATATGGTTATATGCTGGTAAAGACACTGTTTTAGAATACATAAGCCTTTTTTTTTTCATTTTTTAACTTTTTTAGTTGTATAATTTGACATATATTATAACACAGCAAATGTACAATCACTTATTCTTTTAATATATATATGTTCTCCAATACGATCAGCAAATTAAAAATCCTTTTCCTTTTTCTTTTCAAAAACTTTATTTTCTTATATCAATACTTAACATACATATATTTATATAATATAAAACTCCAATGCTTCAACTGCTTTTATTTTCATACAGTCATTTTCAAGATCTGCAACAACAATATGAAATACTATTTATAAATAAACTTCAATTACATAAATACCATCATCTTACATTAATATAAACAGTAACAAACATATTAAACATACATAATTATATTTTACTTACATATCTCTCCCACTGCTATTTCTTATTACTCTTTCTTTTACATTATTTAATTACTAATCTGTTTTTAAAATTATCCAAAAAACTTTTATACATATTTAAAAACCAACCATAATTTCAAATAACCTCCCCCTTTTTTTAAATTTTATCTAAAACTCATCTCAAAAGTACATTCCTAAACTATAGCTTTAAATGAATATAAAACAAATATAAACATCTTTTTATACTAAAAAAAAACCTTTTAACACTTTACCTAAACTTATTTAAACATTTCTTTTAATTATACATTATTTTAGATTTCTTATCTACTCCATTAATTCTATTTAAAGTAGGATTATATTTTTTTATGTAAAAAACAATTCTTTTACCATCCTTTCCCTGTAATTTTTAACCCTTCCCAACATTTTAATATTAAATTCCTTATAACCTAAAACTTTACAATGTATGTAAATATTTGAATTTTTGTATTATATATATATATATATATATATATAAAAAAAAAAAAAAAAATGTTCAGTATTGATATAAGAAAATAAAGTTTTTGAAAAGAAAAAGGAAAAGGATTTTTAATTTGCTGATATTTTTGTATAATTTGAATGAAAAATTGATTCATAATCATACATTTATATTTCAGTTCAAATAATTTTATTTCAGTTTTTCATTTCAAAATATTAACAAAAAAATCTTTTTTCTAAGTATTTTAATTATTTTAGATCAATTTTATTGAAATTATATCTTAAAAATGAAAACAATCTTAGAGATAATAAAATTAATATTTCAGTTTAAAAAAAAAAAAAATTCTTAAGCTCATTGATAAAAACCATTTATTATTGAAAATCACATATATTTGCAATAGGCTACGTTTCTTTTAAAATTCAAGTCTATTGCAACAAAAACTGTATATAATCACCACGTACTTATTAAAAAAAAAATTTATATTTTTAGAAAAATCAAAACCATCTATAATCTTATTAAACAGATACTTAAATTTTCTGTAATTATCAATAATGTATTACAAATGCACAGAGGTAAATTTACTCCTAATACAAAATTAATCCCCCTTTAATGTATGCATTATTCCTGACAACAAGGTATAAAAATTATATTTATTATTGCATATATTAAATAGAAATCAACCACAAAATTCATTAAAAGTTTACATTTTTATGAAATATTTTATTTCTAGTGATCAAAATAACTTCTAATATTGAAACTATTTTGTGCAAATTTCAGGATCAATGGAAAATCTTTGAGGCCTTATATCATAAAGATTATTATTAAAATGAAATAATTTTCAATATATATTGTGACTGTGTTGTTTTAATACTTTTGCATTGTAGCTTTGACTAATCATATAACAAAACCTTAAAAATTATATCAGTAAATAAAAATCTAAATTTTAAAGAACATATAGTCACATTAATGCCAATATATAGGTAAAACATTATTTAAAAAATGTAAAAAACCAATGCATATTAATGCAGAAATTAATTCTTAATATTAATAGTTCATTTTAACATCCAGAGATAATTATATAATATGAGTCACCAATTTATACCAGATAGTAATCATTACTTATTACCATATAGATGTAATATCATTGAAAATGTGATAGTAACTATATTCTAGGAATTTTATGCGATACACCTGGGTCTTGTTTTATGTGGATTATTTTAATGTGATTTTGAATTTATGTGATTCATATTTCTTTTTCATATCTTTCATATTTCACTATATTTATTAAATATCAAGAAATTTAAATTATTAATAACTTATTTTGACTTGAAATACTTTTTTAAAAAAATATAACGTTATAATAGCTGTATTTAGAATTTTAGCTTCTATGTAAATAACCTATTTATATTAATGAGTAAATAATAATAATAGATTTATACTTACATATAAAAATATCGCAATAAATATTCAAAAGATTAAACTTTTAAACCGTATTTTGTTATATATAACAGAAATAAATAATCTTTTAGATTTTTAAAATAAAAATTGAAGATTTTATAAACTGAAAATAATCTTTGTAATGATAATGTATAATATTTTTGTTTTGAGCGATTTCATTTTTTTAATATAAAAACAAAACCATTAACACAGCACAAGACTGAAAATGGTGCTAGTTGTACATCACATCATGAATAAAACTAAAGTGGCTAACAGGTTTCTCTGGGCATAATTGCTGAGAGATTCATGACTTTGTTTAAAGAGAAGCCACAATACATCATATCGAATCTGATTTCTTACCAGTTTACAAATGAACGCTAGTGGTAATGATTAAAATATGTACGAAAAATGTAAAATTAAATACTGTAGTTAATAAAAAAAAATAAAAAAGTTTGTCTTATATTAATTGTTTTCAAATATTTGAAATTTTTTATTAGTCATACTTTATTTGCTTATTTTTTTAATGCAAATTTTAAAGTAATTTTTCTGTGTTGCTTTGCTTTTATGTGAATTCTGAAAAATACAGACCCTATCGCCCATTTTTTAAGGTAAGTTAAGTCTATTTTTGTGCAATTTTTTTTAATGTGGGTTTTCTGTGGAACCTATCTACTGCATAAAATGAGATCCAGGTGTACTTAGATTTTAGTTTTTCAGAAATATTCATGTTTTATAAATTCCTGTGATTGAAAAAAAAATATCAAAATAATATATATATATATATATTGACGTTTCCTCACATTTTACAAGTATATAAGTGAAAATAAAAGCTGATGCAGTTAATAAATGAAATTTAGAAAAATTAAAATCAGTTTTTCACTCACGTTACAAAAACCAAATGTGTGAATTCAAATTCTCTAAAAAAAAAAAAAAATCAAGACTTAAAATCTACAGTTAAAAATTAAAAGACACATTTATTTAATGAATCTTTAACATTAAAAATTTGCATCTTCCAATTAAAATGTTACTGATATAATATATTTATTTGTTGGAGCTGAATATTTTCCAAATTAAAGCACAGAAACATTGTAATTAGTTTATAAAGAATGATAGTCACTTTCTTGCCTTAGGCAAGAGAAGTTAACATTTTTGGTAAACATGTTGGTTGACATGGGTGAGATCAAAGAGGATATTGAAAAACACTGTGGGAAGTATGAGAATATAAAAAGAAGAATTAAACAATTCGAGCCAGTTGATTGATTGAGGTAGTTGCTTCACAGTAAATTGCAGTTTAGTCTTCAGTCATTCTACAATGAAGAGTTTAGATAATTTAACCAACAGTGCTGCAATAAAGAGAAACTTGAAGTTACATAAAACTGCATATGAAGAAACAAATTATCAATACGGTAAATGCTAAAATGTCTGGCTAGTAAGGAATAGCTTGTTCTCCTTTTCACACCATGAAAGAAGTCATGAGGATGAAGATATATGCTAAGTGACCACAATTTTTTTTTTTTTTTTTTTTTATATATATATATATAAATCATTCATCTCTAAAACAAATCTCCATTTTAATGTGAACATTTTACCAGCTCAAACATAAAGACCATTATGAAGATTTGAAAAGGTAATAAAATTCTAAGTAGTTATTGAAATGTGTTTAATTAAGATTTACATAATTGTGTTATAATATAATGATATTACCTCTATTCTTTACTCAATAATTATGAACCTCTGTTATTACATGAAATAGTTATTTTGACAATTGAAATATTTAAAAGTATTCATTAAAATGCAGTAAGAAAAGCATTTCTGAAAGAGTAAAGTGAAATGTAGTTATAGGGTTATTTAAAATAATTAATTGGACAAATTGATAAAATATTTGTATCAAATTTAGAAATAAATATCATAATGGTAAAACCCAATGTTATATGAAAACAGTTATAAATCAAGATAGTTTCTTATTGATAGAATAATATAATTGCTATTAATGTTATTAGAGTGAAGAAGGTAAAACTGAAATATTTGGATAGAAATGGTAAAACATAATAATGCATATAATTTCATTCACTGATTTTTCTTTAAAAAAGACTATAAAGTTATACATGTCAATCTGTTAAATTGTAATTTGCTAAATGAAATATAGAAAGTATAATTTGAGGATTAATTTTAAATAGACATACCTGATATATGCATACAATGTAAAATGCTTAATGTTTAACTGAGAAAGGATTAATATTTTATATATGTGAGTTCACTTACTAAAAGGATGTACATTTATATACATGAGTCAAACATGTGAATATATTCGAATATGATTATTGATTACTAAATGATTGAACAGAACGTATGAATTCGAATATAAATCAAGATTGCTTAGAAGTGTACTGCAATAGGGAATTAATGGACATATGTACGAATTATATACATGTGCACATATGAGGATAATGTAAATTTACAGAATGAAAATTTAAACTTGTGGAATGTTAAGGAAAGTATCCATGATGTACACACAGATATATAAGTCCCTGCTGTATGTCTGCTGGATGAAAAAAATAACTGACCAAGCGCTGCATGAAATATGAACTTAGCTTTACTGCAGAGAGGAACAGATGTACTTATACCCTTGTTATATAAATGATGGAGTACCAGCAATGGTAGTAAGAATCACATAAGTTACCAATCCATGGAAGATAAACTGTCAATTAACTTTTTTGAAAGAGTCATTATCCAAAGTATTGTAATTAAATAACTTGTTATATAAAATTAATATATCTTGTCAGTTTCTAGTGGTGCCATTTGGAAAACCAAACAAAAAATTTCTAGCTGTTGTCAGTCTCTTTAATGTTACATCCTCTGATCAGAAGGAAATATTGTTGTAAGGGGGGGTAACATAAGCATTGGACAACACCAATCATTCTTTTTTATTCTTGCAATCAGGAAACAATCAGCCATCAGAGGGTGGAACCTCCAGTCTAGTTACAATATAAATATTTTATCATAAATACTTTTACTTACTGTGCACTTAAAACTAAAAATAACTAATTTCTTAAACCACAATTACAGTTTTATATTTAACTTAAAACAAACATGTGGAGTGTCTAGAAATTAATTAATTTATTAAGTAGTTGTAAAAATTAATGATTAAATTAATCAATTTCTGAACCATCCCTCACTTTTATTTCAGATTAAATATAAACTTTCAATTTTTATTTTTATATATTTTTTTTTTATATATATATATATATATATATATATATATATATATATATATATATATATATATATATATATATATATATATTAACTCTTTAAAATTAAGCTTTTTTGTAATTATTAAAATTTTAATTAAAACAAATATTAAAACCACTGTTACAGTATGTGTAATATTCAAAAGAATAATGCACATTAAAAATTAATTTCTAGAACTATGTATCTGGCTTACTTTTCTATCATATTTGATTACAAGAAATAAAATATTCTTAAATAAATAACTAAAATTTGAATTAGTACATAATTAACATTCTCAAATTCTTACTTAAAAAAACTATAAACAAAATTTGCCAGTATTATATATTTTTCTCAGTTGTACAATATGTCAGCATTAATTCAGAATGTTCGAAAGATATTTATCCTTTGATGCAGTTATATGTGAAGTATATAAATTGTAAATAAAGTATACATCTACCTACATAAGATATTACTTGCTTCTAGTTCAAATTATTATTCATCTACCTTAAAGCACTAATTATTTTGTCTGTATTATCATGTATGTTACATCAGATCTTCTATAATATAAATTTATTATTTTGTATATATAATAATATTTGTATATAATTTGCTATTAATAAATGTTTTATTATAAAAGAAATTGATTCCAATATTATTTTATTTTTGAAAATAGCATTTTATAAAAAAAAATATTTTACAATCAAGTCAAATTAAAATTTAAAGCAACTTTTACAATTTAAAAAATAATATTTGTTTTATTCCTATTTCAATTTCCAGTAAATGCTTTTATTTTTAGGTTTCACTTTTTTTAAAAAAACAAATTACCCTATCTTGTGTATTACTGAAAATGATGATAAGAGTTGTTTAAAATTTGACCCATTATCAACCAATTATATAATCCACTTGACAATATTGAATATTTTATTGTTATATTACATTGAAATTTATTTCTAACACATGTACAAAATTTGAAGGCAATCCTTGTGATAGAAGTATGTTAAAACTATATTAAAAATACATTTTAAACAAACACTCTATGTTAAACAAAAGCATTTTATAAAATACAAAATGAACTTTACAGTTATTTTTCAAAAATAACAAACATTTTTGCATGTTACAAATGAGAATTATATATGTATGAGTTTTCTTTAATGTACATTATTAAATTATAACAGAATATTATAGAATGTATAAAATATTGTAATGTACTAGTTAGTACAACAGTATGTCATACACATAAATTGGAATGCTAATCTGTATGTAAAAATCATTTTTGGTGCTCAAACCAAATTCAAATTTCATTTCTAGATATCTAGAGTATATCAATTGCTATTCATCTATCTATTTACCAGGATAAATAGGGTGAAGTTAATTTTGGAAGTGAAAGCAGATGAAAAGGATTAGATATTATGCATGAAAGCCTTCTGTAGGTATTTATTATTTATGTATTAAATTAAAAATTACCATGATTAATATATTTATTTACTGATGATGTATATATATATATATATCATTTTAAAGTTCGCTATTATTGAGGTATAGATTTTTAAACAGAGGGTGATACTGGATATTTGTAATTGTATAATGGTTTGTATATTATATATATATATATATATATATATATATATATATATATATATATATATATATATATATATATATATATATATATATATATATATATATATATATATATATAACTCAGATTATATGTAACTGAAGATGAAATAACAGAAGCTTCAATGTGTTATATAATGTAAATAAACTCTTCAAAAGTCTGAGACAGATGGTATCACCTGTCCTTTTAAGAGTTTATTTACATGAAGTAACTCATTGGAATATTCAGTTACTTATTGTTGATCACACACCCATATATATATACAGCTATTTTTAAATAAACCAACATTTATTAACTGTGCCTAAATTAGCGCTTGAACTTATTATGAGCCTGATTTTTAAATTGGGAAATTACTTGCACAAGTTCAGTTTATATATCTCAGGAAATAGAAAGTTTCTCATTTTAATTATCTGTGACAATGAATCTTATTAATTCAATATATGTAATAATTATATATATATTATAATCTGGGGAAAATTACTCTTCACATATGCAATAGACAATTGACATATACTTTTCTACTTTTCCATCAATAAATATTTTAAATATATAGAGAGAGACTACTTATGCTTACAGCTTATTATTTAAATAAACTATATTACTAATTATAGCATATGTTCAAACGAGTGAGATAAAGTTTTATGGGTAGGTAAAAAGTAAAAAAAAACATCCTTTCATCTGTGACATGTAAACTGAACTTGTGCATGTAATTTGCCATTTCAAAAATCAGACTCATTAGAAGATCAAACCCAAATTATTCACACAATCAATAAACAAACAAGCGTAAGTGATCCACGTGTGCTTTTAAACTGTTTATTAAGAGGAAAGTGAGTATTGATTTTGTAGCACATCTGTGGAGAGTAGCTTTTTCCACAATATTAAACACCCACCTATCTATATATATATATATATATATATATATATATATATATAAACATTACAAGCATTGTGCAGTCATTTAGTTAAAAGTAAAGAATTAAGATCTATAATTAAACCTGATAGCTATCAGTCTGTATCTCATAAAGTAGCTGCTTTAAGGAATTATTGTCATAGGAATATTAAATTAAATAATTCTAGTGGGGTAGCTTTGTTTCAGAAATATCAATTTTATAAAAATTATTTGAGTGTTGGATACTCTGATAAATTTGTTAAAAGTATTTTATTTAATAGTAATATTTGTAAGGATGTAAAGGTTAAAGAAAAATATGATTTTATTTCTTTGCCATTTAAATTGTCTTCTTATAAAATTGTGTGTAGAAATAGTAAATTGTTTGGAAATAAGAAAATTGCTTGGAAAAGGGGTGTTACATTGAATAATTTATTAAATAATACAAAAGAAGTTTTTGATAGAAAGACTATTCCTGGTGTGGTATATTTTATTCCTTGTTTATTTTGTAAGAAGGTTTACATAGGTCAGAGTAGTTTGAGTTTAAATGAAAGAATAAAGGTTCATAAAAGTAGAGTTAAAAATAGATATCTTAGTTCTGCTTTGTATGTCCATGAAAAAGATACAGGCCACACTATTGATTTTGATGAAGCTAAGGTTGTCTTCTTTGAGAGAAATGAAATCAAAAGAAGAATTAAAGAGTCTTTATTATTGAAAATTTATTATTCTGAAGCAATTAACTTATTTAAGAGTTCTTTTAATATTAAGGGTGGATGGGAAGTGAATGGATTTGTGGGTAGTTTTTAATAGTATATATAATGTGTGGTTTTTTTGTAGTTCTTTACACTTGAGAAGTCTGCTTGTAGCAGTGAAACCTTAGGTTGTGTTTTAATATTATTTTTATGCTGGTCTGGTTTAATTTTAGATTTGGGGTAGTTTTGATTATATATATATATATATATATTGTATCGTTTTTCGTTTTGCTAGGCCCTTATATGCCTCAAATGTATATTTGAGCGTGAGTTGATCAAGCTGTATCAAAAAGAAAAAAGAAAGTTGTATTTCTATTCTAAAAACACAGCTATTTTTCCTGATCAACTTCAGCCTATTAATTGTTAAGAATTGTGCCATTGACAAAATCAACTTTTAATTTTATTTCATATGGGCGCCAGGATTCCTAAGAATCCGCTGAAATATGTCGCCAGCACCTCTCGCAAGTTGTAAAACAAAAAAAATAAAAAGATTTTTATTATATATTTTTTTAAGGGGCGGTAATTCTACCGTAATGAGAATTAATGATTTTTACGATTATTAGTCCTGGGAGTATTGAAACATATTGGCAAAGGTAACTTAAACGTTTAAATCTTATTAAACTAAAAATAAATTTAATAATAAAAAAATAATAATTATTATTAATAACGCACAAATGAAAATTGGTATTAGAAATAATTTTATTCTAATAGACTAAAAAAATATTTGAAATAAATTACTTATCAAATAAATTGGAGAGGACACAAATCAGATGTGAATCAATTAATAAAAAAAACAATTTTTCAATTACTGTTCATATCCAAATTTCTCCTAGAAATTTCCTTAAAAAAATTGAAGTCTCTTGTACAAGAAAAATTAATGTCTCTAGGATTGTTTAACATTTAGAAATTGTTTGAAAACGTTTAATTTGGTCACAATCAGGATAATTATTTTTACTGGTAAGTTTCATGAATTCAGTAGTAGATAACTATGCATAGTTTTTTTGGTTATAATGAGCTCGGCCTTTTGGTTATTGCTTGATCTTGTGGTCCATTTCCCCAGTCAGTCACGAAGGCTTTTCCTGGTGTACATCCTTAGGTCCGATGTCTTCAGGAGCTCCGGTTCACTGCGACATGCCGAATTCCTTCAGCGAAGAGCGATCTTGGATATATTAATGTTATCCAAGACCAACTAGAGAAACAAAACGAACAAGATGTCCTTCAAACTGATCTCTGCCTTTTATACTCTCTAGAGGCCCAGTTTTCCGACTTCTGTGCATATCTTTTGTTTGTCCAAATATCCGTTGATCTTATATATTCTTTATAAAATTTATGTTACAAAGTCTCTATTTTTTTCAGCATAATTCTGCCATCTTTAATTAGTTAAAATATTTTTACTTTCTCTTATCTAGATTGGTAATTTGGGTCTTTTGTTCTCTCCAATTCCAACTTTTATTTCTAATTACACACAAAAAAAAACGAAAGAATAATTTAACTTTCATTGTACGTTATTTTTTTTTAAAAAAAAATTAGTCAAAAAAAAATCTAAATTTACTTTTTTAGCTTTTACCAAATGCCAATATATTTGTAACGTATATAAATAAACGTTACAATATATATATATATATATATATATATATATTTCTGTTTACTTATATATATATATATATAAGTAAACAGAAAGTGACAGAAGTTTTCAGTAAGTTATATATTATAACTAAACTCTCAAATGACAGATGATATCATCTATCTTTTAGCATTTGTTCTCAATTCTCAATTACATATAATCAGAGTTTTTATATATAAAGTAATGTAAATTAACACAAACTAAATGTTTTTACATACATCAAAAAATACTGGAAGTATATTTACAAACTATCATTGGGATGTTAAGTTCATAATTTAATCTTCAGGTAGCAATTGTTGATGCCTATTTAAGACCAGTGTTGAATGATTGACTAAGCCTAATAAAAGCAAGCTACACAAAACAATATGGATGTTATTTAAATTTTTATATAAAAAATAAATTGATTGAGATTTCTGATATATATATATATATATATATATATATGTGTGTGTGTGTGTGTGTGTGTGTGTGTGAGTGTGTGTGCAACTAAAAAAATCTTTTATATTTACAACAGATTCCTTGAATCTTAGTTATTGAATTATGTGATTACAAATTATTTTATATAAACTTCTTTATTATTATACATATATTTTACAGAAATATCTATAAACTAACTCATTAATAATACAAAATATTTCATTTGAATTTGGTACTGGTAGGTTATGGCATTTTTTCACTTTCCTGAAGCTACCTGTAACACTTTTTGGCTGGTTTTATATTCTTTCTAGAAACAGAAACTGGAATCAAAATGTATTGATTTTATTAGTTTAAAAATATCTGAACAGATCAGAAGTTTACAGCCAAAAAATATTACAAAGAATCTGAACCTCCACTCACAAATTTTCTGGTTGATGGAGAACAGTTGCAATGCAAATTATAAACTTTTCTTGCAATGTTTTTGGCAATGAGCAAAGAAATTGTATATTTTCTAGTAATTTATTTAAATATTTATGATTATTTTTACAAAAATCTGTATAATTTTGTATTAAACTTCGTTAGGTATATGTAATATGTTTTGCATGTAATTATTTTTTCTTCCATGTTTTTTTTGGTTTTCTATTCAGCTTAATGCATTTTCAGTGATACATATCAACGAAAATACTTTGAACTAAACGGAAAACCAAAAACATCGACCAAAACTTCGAAGAAAGACTAAAATATCTGTATAGTAATTCTTGTAAAACAAAACACTTTGATATCAGTCAAATACATATATTTTTAATACTAGTTAAAGAAATACTTTATTGATCTTAAAAAATATAAACTTTCAGATAAATCTTATCCGATTCAATTTTTGGTTCGAAGTCTGTAACAAATTATTATAATTAGATTGTGTGTTTAGTTGACAGTGTCTGTAATTTATACATTGCTCGTTTCCATCATAGATGATTTTTTTTCATAATATATATATTGCAAAAAAATCAAGTCATACATCACGTGACTTTATATATATATATATATTGTAATGGATCACGTGACTTTATATATATATATATATTGTAATGGAACGAGCTTGCTGCATTCCATTTAAATTGAAGAAAGAAGGCCCCAAACATTGGGAAAGCCAAATATAATGAAATGTATCTTTATATGATCTCAAATGAAAATAAACATATGAACTTTTGCAACAATAATCATTAGTTAACCAAGCCCCTAACTTTGATACACCAAATGTAATGAATAATTAAATGAACATATTATGCTGACCACGTTATGGCGTCCAAATGTAATGGAACATACTTTTATTCCATTATACCAATCATCAGTTAACTGGGACCAACAGTTTGTGGTGCCAAATGTAATGGACAATATATCATATAAACATATACCTCAAATGTAATGGAACATCAATATATGAGAAGAAAATAATGCTTCAAACATTGGATGATAAACGTAATGGAATATATATAATTTAAATGAATCCAATTGTTGAGAAAGCCTAATATAATAAATTGTATAATTTAAATGAAGAAAAACAAAATTATCCCAGTTATATTTAAATAAATTGTTTATATGGCCTTCCAACTAGCTATACATGAAATAAATCTAAAATCATACAGAGCAATGAGATCTATCATTATAATTTATTTTCAAGGTTGATATGACTAACTAATCAAATATATATCAGAAACAAAGAAAATTCTATTAAACCCAATATACACATCTATTATGTAAATTTATGTATATCTAAACATATCAATGAATAATAATATGTGTAAGTAACTTAAAGACTAAACAATAAGTGAAATATGAAGTTATCCTCTATTAAATTGTGAATTCAATTAATTTCATAATGACTCTGGCATTAAAAGAAAAATAAGAATAAAATAGTAATTCTCTTTCAAATAAATTACAAAGGCATTACTTATAAAACAAATAGTACATCCTTTATTTTTATATTAGGGTTTAATTTTAGGTAATATCAATGTTTTAAATACAAACCCAAATAATAAATATACATATATACTTGCAATAAGTATATATATATGAAAAATAAAAACAAGTTAGTCACGTAACCTGCTATCACTTGTTATTTATGATCAATAGATGGCGTCTTTACCAAAACCGCCGAAACAAATGTAAAATATTTTTACATAAACGCAAAAGGAGTCAGAATTAACTACCTCTTTCATTTTGCTCACCTCCAGATCAGCTGATTTCAAGCTGGTTTGCTTTCATCAGTGGAAGGATAGAGCTATAGAAACTAGGTCTAAAGACTGACTCTCAAGCGCTTATGCAAAACGTTTATATCAGTTTGCAAGCGTGAATTTTTCAGACCGGTAAAGTCTTCAAACTCAGCCTAGCAAGCTAGATATCTATATGGGTCTGATCTCAGACTAACTTGTTTTTATTTTTCATAAATGTACCTTTAAAGTTTTCTTGCAATGATATATATTGCAGAGACTTTGACTATGTGGTGAAACTAAACTGAGATCAGACCCATATAGATATCTAGCTTGCTAGGTTGAGTTTGAAGACTTTACTGGTCTGAAAAATTCACGCTTGCAAACTGATATAAACGTTTTGCATAAGCGCTTGAGAGTCAGTCTTTAGACCTAGTTTCTATAGCTCTATCCTTCCACTGACGAAAGCAAACCAGCTTGAAATCAGCTGATCTGGAGGTGAGCAAAATGAAAGAGGTAGTTAATTCTGACTCCTTTTGCATTTATGTAAAAATATTTTACACTTGTTTCGGCGGTTTTGGTAAAGACGCCATCTATTGATCATAAATAACAAGTGATAGCAGGTTACGTGACTAACTTGTTTTTATTTTTCATAAATGTACTTTGACTATGTGGTGAAACTGAACTGAGATCAGACCCATATAGATATCTAGCTTGCTAGGCTGAGTTTGAAGACTTTACCGGTCTGAAAAATTCACGCTTGCAGACTGATATAAACGTTTTGCATAAGCGCTTGAGAGTCAGTCTTTAGACCTAGTTTCTATAGCTCTATCCTTCCACTGACGAAAGCAAACCAGCTTGAAATCAGCTGATCTGGAGGTGAGCAAAATGAAAGAGGTAGTTAATTCTGACTCCTTTTGCGTTTATGTAAAAATATTTTACACTTGTTTCGGCGGTTTTGGTAAAGACGCAATCTATTGATCATAAATACCAAGTGATAGCAGGTTATGTGACTAACTTGTTTTTATTTTTCATAAATGTACCTTTAAAGTTTTCTTGCAATGATATATATTGCAGAGACTTTGACTATGTGGTGAAACTGAACTGAGATCAGACCCATATAGATATCTAGCTTGCTAGGCTGAGTTTGAAGACTTTACCGGTCTGAAAAATTCACACTTGCAAACTGATATAAACGTTTTGCATAAGCGCTTGAGAGTCAGTCTTTAGACCTAGTTTCTATAGCTCTATCCTTCCACTGACGAAAGCAAACCAGCTTGAAATCAGCTGATCTGGAGGTGAGCAAAATGAAAGAGGTAGTTAATTCTGACTCCTTTTGCGTTTATGTAAAAATATTTTACACTTGTTTCGGCGGTTTTGGTAAAGACGCCATCTATTGATCATAAATAACAAGTGATAGCAGGTTACGTGACTAACTTGTTTTTATTTTTCATAAATGTACCTTTAAAGTTTTCTTGCAATGATATATATTGCAGAGACTTTGACTATGTGGTGAAACTGAACTGAGATCAGACCCATATAGATATCTAGCTTGCTAGGCTGAGTTTGAAGACTTTACCGGTCTGAAAAATTCACGCTTGCAAACTGATATAAACGTTTTGCATAAGCGCTTGAGAGTCAGTCTTTAGACCTAGTTTCTATAGCTCTATCCTTCCACTGACGAGAGCAAACCAGCTTGAAATCAGCTGATCTGGAGGTGAGCAAAATGAAAGAGGTAGTTAATTCTGACTCCTTTTGCGTTTATGTAAAAATATTTTACACTTGTTTCGGCGGTTTTGGTAAAGACGCCATCTATTGATCATAAATAACAAGTGATAGCAGGTTATGTGACTAACTTGTTTTTATTTTTCATAAATGTACCTTTAAAGTTTTCTTGCAATGATATATATTGCAGAGACTTTGACTATGTGGTGAAACTGAACTGAGATCAGACCCATATAGATATCTAGCTTGCTAGGCTGAGTTTGAAGATTTTACCGATCTGAAAAATTCACGCTTGCAAACTGATATAAACGTTTTGCATAAGCGCTTGAGAGTCAGTCTTTAGACCTAGTTTCTATAGCTCTATCCTTCCACTGACGAAAGCAAACCAGCTTGAAATCAGCTGATCTGGAGGTGAGAAAAATGAAAGAGGTAGTTAATTCTGACTCCTTTTGCGTTTATGTAAAAATATTTTACACTTGTTTCGGCGGTTTTGGTAAAGACGCCATCTATTGATCATAAATAACAAGTGATAGCAGGTTACGTGACTAACTTGTTTTTATTTTTCATAAATGTACCTTTAAAGTTTTCTTGCAATGATATATATTGCAGAGACTTTGACTATGCGGTGAAACTGAACTGAGATCAGACCCATATAGATATCTAGCTTGCTAGGCTGAGTTTGAAGACTTTACCGGTCTGAAAAATTCACGCTTGCAAACTGATATAAACGTTTTGCATAAGCGCTTGAGAGTCAGTCTTTAGACCTAGTTTCTATAGCTCTATCCTTCCACTGATGAAAGCAAACCAGCTTGAAATCAACTGATCTGGAGGTGAGCAAAATGAAAGAGGTAGTTAATTCTGACTCCTTTTGCGTTTATGTAAAAATATTTTACACTTGTTTCGGCGGTTTTGGTAAAGATGCCATCTATTGATCATATATATATATATATTAAATAGATAAAGACATATCTGTGCTTAACAAGTAGGTATTAATATAAATACAAATCCATATTTATACATTTCAGATATTTAAAATAATAAAAAAAAAATATTATATACAGCAAATATATATAAATTATTGTTTTGGTATGCATAAGAATCATTATATAAAGTTTAAAAAAAAATGGAAATAACTTAATAATAAAACAATTTTTTATAATAAAAATTTGCGAATATAAATTTACTTATTAAAATATACATAACAACTCATATGCAACCCAAACTTATAAGCCATACTTTAAGATTTTAAATTACTTAAGTGTTAATTTTGACACATGTTAAACGTTTATTGCTGTTAGAAAACAAGACGCTTGAATTGAATATTTATAAAACGTTATATTTTTTATAATGAAAAATAAAAGTAAACAAAAATATCGATCTCAAAAATATATTTATATATCATTTATACATATAAAATTATTTACTACCTTTCAAAATTCACTTGTTTAGTTTTCCTTCAAAAGTCAACTTATTCCATTGTTTTATTTCTTTATCCGTTTAATATTAGAATGCATTCTAGTTAAAGTGAAGAAACTATCACGTTAGAGAAAATTGTCAATTCTTGGATGTATGTGTATTTTTATACTTCTAAAATTTCTTTCTTTGAAAAATAAATAAATAAATTGAAATGTTAAATCCAATATATTAATTCTAGTTACCTCTAGATTATTATTAGATTGACCATTATAGATTCCAGATAGCTATGTCAAATTTCGGCTTCAAACGCGATGAAATTCATGTTTTGAAATTTTCTTAGTTTTTCTTTTTAAACTGCCTTGGAATAAATGAAAGAAAATGGTGCAGCCTCTTGGCTGCGATATATCTTTATTAGCTTGTCATGATTTATGTATTTACCATAGAAATCTATCTTATTCCAATATTCTGAAAAATGGTAATTTCAAAGAAACAAAGTACAACAAAATTTTATCCTTTTGTTTTTTAAATCACCATCCTAATAATAATAATGTTTTTTTTTGTTGTTGCTGTTGTTCCACATGCTAGCAAATGCTGTTTTGAAAACCATTGTTACACATGTTTTATTTTAAACAATTAACATTAAAAAAAAAAAAATATCAAGCATATATATAAAAAATATTAAATTGAAAATTTATTTGACAGCTTTTAAAATATATATATATACATAAATAATAATATTGCATTTTTTTAATAATCACTGCAAATAAAATAATTTTTTTATATAATCAACAATTTATATGTCTTCATTTATTTATAATAATTAAATATTCATAACGATGTACCATCAACATATAAATAAAATAATAACTTCAAACAATAACTATACCTAATAACCATAAACAATAATAATACTTCATACGTAAACATCAACTCAAAGAGATTTTTTTTTTAATAACAAATGACAATTTTTAAAATATAGATAGACTTATCGATATTTACAATACCCCCTAATCCACCGGAAAAAAAAATGTCTTTGCAAATAACTAATTAATTATGAGATATCAAAAAACTTCTCAAATTTGTAATCTTTCTAAGGACTAACATGGTTTAAAGAATATTATTTTTCTTATTAATAACCATATTCATTTATTTATATCTATCTTTCAGATCATCTAGATATTTGTCCAAGTTTTCTTTAAAAAAAAAAAATAATCAAAAGTGCCTTTTTAATTCTTCTTGAAAAGAATTTCCAGTATGTTGAACTTTGTGAAGAAGTTTGCTTTGATTTACAAGATTTTTATATAACATTTTGGTATAATTCAATTGCTTTTGAATAATTTTGAGATAAGTATCTAAAGATTTTGCTATGAACTCCTTAGACTCTGCATCTATATCTTTTACATAAATAGTAACTTGATCATAAGCACTAACATAATTATTAATTTTATCAATAACAGTTGCTATTTTATCAGATAATCTATGACTTTTCATTTGACTATCCTGATAAACATCATCGACTTGTGTAAGTCTTTGTTTTACTTCTCTTGTTCTATGTTCAATTAAAAACAATTCTCTGGGCAATTTTGAATGGTATTCATTCAAATTTTCAAAATAATCCTTTAAAAATTGCAAATCAGATTGATGTGATACAACTTCAACATTAAAGAACTCTTGAAAATCATTTTGTTTTACAACAATAACATTACTATATTAATTCTTTTCAGTTTAACTTTAGGTTTACTTAAATCTCTTTCCTTAGCTATATTTTCTCGAAGAAAATCTTTACTAATCACATCATCACTTCTCATTTTAAGTTTAATTTTGGCTTTGCCAATTTCTTTTTCTTTATCAATAATCTTTCTGCTAAGAATTAAATTAAATATCTTTTCATTTATTCTTTTAAATTTTACCTTTGCTTTCCCTACATCTCTTTCCTTGTCAATATTCTCTCTAAGAAAATCAATATTATTTATCTTTCCATCTATAACTTTAAGTTTAACTTTGGCTTTTCCAATATCTCTTTCTTTATTTACATTTTCTTTATAAAAATCTATATTAATCAGATCATCTTCTATCATTTTAAGTTTGATCTTAGCTTTTCCAATTTCTTTTTCTACATCAATAATCTTTCTACCAATATTTAAATTGAATACCTTTTTATTTCTCTCAAATTTCAATAAGATATATCTTACAAACTTTGTCCTACTGGCATACTTGTAAAATAAGTCATTTCTATTGCAACAATGGTACAAATTACCACTCAAATATTTATGTTCTAATATATATAAAAATATGCTTTCTTTGTACCACACAAAATTACCATGATACTGTTCTTTATATTGACTTTGATAAACACATTCTGTTCTTTCTAGTAATTTTTGAGAGTTAATTTTAATCTTTTCTGGTGAACTTAATTCAACTTCTAAAGTTTGAACACCTTCATTCATTTTATTATAATGCATTTTTATTTCTCTTAACTCTAAAGTACTATTGTCTAACCATTGAAAACCTAACTGTCCAATTTCTAAATTCTCAACAGTGTCCTTTAATCTTTCACAACTTAATTCTACTTCTTCTGATTGCTTTTGTGAATTTAATTTTATTTCTAAGGATTTATCAACTATTTTAACACACTCTTCATTTTCATTAATATTTTCACTAGTCACATCTATGGGTTTTTTATATTCTTCCATTTCTTCATCAACTTTTGTGTCTAATCTTATAAAATTATTATCTACCAGAGTTTTTGATGCAACTTTTAATTCTCTAGAAAGATCATCAGAGTTGGTTTTCAACCCAGCTTTAAATTCATCAGA
This sequence comes from Epiperipatus broadwayi, assembly GCA_028023455.1. Taxonomy (NCBI): domain Eukaryota; kingdom Metazoa; phylum Onychophora; class Udeonychophora; order Euonychophora; family Peripatidae; genus Epiperipatus; species Epiperipatus broadwayi. Next base: position 106,486 of record JAQFVV010007199.1, on the reverse strand, counting down.
GTTGCTTGTTAATGCAGTCATTAGTTTCTCATGATTGGTATTTAATCTAGACTCTAGTCTCTCATAACTTGTTTTTATCTCAGCTCTAAGATCTTTTAATTCATTAGAGTTGGTTTTCATCATAGCCTCCAGTTTCTCTATTAAACTCCCCAAATCAAAATTACCACTAACTGGCATTTCGTTACTATTATCCATTATTACTAGTACTGTAATATTATATACTCATACAAAAAATCTAATATATATATATATATATATATATATATATATATATAGTAACTACCACAGATCAAGGGCTCACCATCTCCAATCATTATCCCAACAAGCAATTATTCAACCAAGCAAAATACAAGCCTTTTAATTTTATTATTCATAGTAGCTATCCGACAATCTAAATTTCAGTTGTTTGAACTCATAAACTTATTGGCTTATAAAAAGTCTCTTCTATTACTATAGCAATAATAAATTCCTCTAGAAAATATATATACATATATATATAAAGAGAGAAAGAAAGTAACAACTGAGATCACTAACTAACATTTATTTATAGATAATGATATTGAGGCTTCTACACTTATACAATATTAAAATGTAGAAATTTCATATCAAATTCAATATAACCTTGTAATATTTAAAATATAATAAAATGTTCACATGCCTTAAAATAACTAATTCAATAATATTGTGAGACAACTTTCTCACTCAAGATAATGGTAGTTAAGCATAAACTTATTAAATTGATACCTATAAATTTTCTGGACCTTAAAACTTAATACCATTTTATATACATAAAAGAAAAATCAACTTCACTAATTATTAACTTTTGTGCCCAAAACACTATTTTACTAAAAATTGTGCTAGTGCAATTTATTATCAACAAACATTCACTTATTGAACTTCATGTTTAAAAGTCACTTATAATGGAAAATATAACATTGATATGCTTGTTTTCAAACCCTAATTGATAATCAATGTAATAGATTATTTGTTACCAACAATAATCAATTAACCAAGCCCTTAAGTTTGGTGTTATATATTTAAGTTATATACTTATCTATTCCTCCAAAGATCCGACAGATACTGACAGCCAAAAGATTGATTAGCACTTCACAACTTTGATATAGATAAAAGAATTCAATCACTACTCTTAAAGCATACAATGTTTCATGAACACTTAGATGATTATCACATTTCATTCTATCCAAGCTACTACAACCCATAATAATTTTCTGAAAACACTATTACACTGCCCTGCTTACATCCAAGTCTTAGGGGCTATTTTTTTTTATAAAATATTTCCTTGCTCATCTTTGGGAGTCTTAGAGGCAAATATTATACATATATCAAAAATAATTATACCTTACTCTCTCTGGAGTCTTAAAGGTAAAATCATGGCAGGACTACTGTTAACTGCTTCATGATAAATAATAATAAACATCAAAATTTGGGTTGGAGCAGTAAATGAGATCAATCAATCACAAGTGACATGAATGCATCACATCCTCAAGACAATGACAAAAATTCCCCATCCAACATCAATACTTGCAACAGAACCAACCAAACTCCAACAATCAAATATCCAATCCAACCTTCAAAATTATAGATTTTCTACAACATAAATTTTCCAAATATGGACAAAATTATTACGCTATAATTTAACACCATCAATATAATTTTTAAATTGAAATTAAACTGCTTCATGACTATATTTATCTTTCATCATTAAAAAAAATACAATAACAGTAACCATCACCATCTAAACATAAGGCCAAAATATTTCCATTTATATAAAAAAAAATTAAACACACAAAAATGCTTCTCTTTCTTTAAACTATACATCTCATATCAATAAATATACTACACATCTCTCAGGTATGTGGGGTATTTCAAGCCCTAATTAGCTTATTTCGAGCCCTAGTTGTTGCACCAAATGTAATGGAATGAACTTGCTGCATTCCATTTAAATTGAAGAAAGAAGGCCCCAAACATTGGGAAAGCCAAATATAATGGAATGTATCTTTATATGATCTCAAATGAAAATAAACATATGAACTTTTGCAACAATAATCATTAGTTAACCAAGCCCCTAACTTTGATACACCAAATGTAATGAATAATTAAATGAACATATTATGCTGACCACGTTATGGCGTCCAAATGTAATGGAACATACTTTTATTCCATTATACCAATCATCAGTTAACTGGGACCAACAGTTTGTGGTGCCAAATGTAATGGACAATATATCATATAAACATTATACCTCAAATGCAATGGAACATCAATATATGAGAAGAAAATAATGCTTCAAACATTGGATGATAAACGTAATGGAATATATATAATTTAAATGAATCCAATTGTTGAGAAAGCCTAATATAATAAATTGTATAATTTAAATGAAGAAAAACAAAATTATCCCAGTTATATTTAAATAAATTGTTTATATGCCCTTCCAACTAGCTATACATGAAATAAATCTAAAATCATACAGAGCAATGAGATCTATCATTATAATTTATTTTCAAGGTTGATATGACTAACTAATCAAATATATATCAGAAACAAAGAAAATTCTATTAAATCCAATATACACATCTATTATGTAAATTTATGTATATCTAAACATATCAATGAATAATAATATGTGTAAGTAACTTAAAGACTAAACAATAAGTGAAATATGAAGTTATCCTCTATTAAATTGTGAATTCAATTAATTTCATAATGACTCTGGCATTAAAAGAAAAATAAGAATAAAATATTAATTCTCTTTCAAATAAATTACAAAAGCATTACTTATAAAACAAATAGTACATCCTTTATTTTTATATTAGGGTTTAATTTTAGGTAATATCAATGTTTTAAATACAAACCCAAATAATAAATATACATATATACTTGCAATAAGTATATATATATATATTAAATAGATAAAGACATATCTGTGCTTAACAAGTAGGTATTAATATAAATACAAATCCATATTTATACTTTTCAGATATTTAAAATAATAAAAAAAAAAATATTATATACAGCAAATATATATAAATTATTGTTTTGGTATGCATAAGAATCATTATATAAAGTTAAAAAAAAATGGAAATAAATTAATAATAAAACAATTTTTTATAATAAAAATTTGCGAATATAAATTTACTTATTAAAATATACATAACAACTCATATGCAACCCAAACTTATAAGCCATACTTTAAGATTTTAAATTACTTAAGTGTTAATTTTGACACCTGTTAAACGTTTATTGCTGTTAGAAAACAAGACGCTTGAATTGAATATTTATAAAACGTTATATTTTTATAATGAAAAATAAAAGTAAACAAAAATATCGATCTCAAAAATATATTTATATATCATTTATACATATAAAATTATTTACTACCTTTCAAAATTCACTTGTTTAGTTTTCCTTCAAAAGTCAACTTATTCCATTGTTTTATTTCTTTATCCGTTTAATATTAGAATGCATTCTAGTTAAAGTGAAGAAACTATCACGTTAGAGAAAATTGTCAATTCTTGGATGTATGTATATTTTTATCCTTCTAAAATTTCTTTCCTTGAAAAATAAATAAATAAATTGAAATGTTGAATCCAATATATTAATTCTAGTTACCTCTAGATTATTATTAGATTGACCATTATAGATTCCAGATAGCTATGTCAAATTTCGGCTTCAAACGCGATGAAATTCATGTTTTGAAATTTTCTTAGTTTTTCTTTTTAAACTGCCTTGGAATAAATGAAAGAAAATGGTGCAGCCTCTTGGCTGCGATATATCTTTATTAGCCTGTCATGATTTATGTATTTACCATAGAAATCTATCTTATTCCAATATTCTGAAGAATGGTAATTTCAAAGAAACAAAGTACAACAAAATTTTATCCTTTTGTTTTTTTAATCACCATCCTAATAATAATAATTTTTTGTTGTTGTTGTTGCTGTTGTTCCACGTGCTAGCAAATGCTGTTTTGAAAACCATTGTTACACATGTTTTATTTTAAACAATTAACATTAAAAAAAAAATATCAAGCATATATATAAAAAATATTAAATTGAAAATTTATTTGACAGCTTTTAAAATATATATATACATAAATAATAATATTGCATTTTTTTAATAATCACTGCAAATAAAATAATTTTTTTATATAATCAACAATTTATATGTCTTCATTTATTTATAATAATTAAATATTCATAACGATGTACCATCAACATATAAATAAAATAATAACTTCAAACAATAACTATACCTAATAACCATAAACAATAATAATACTTCATATATAAACATCAACTCAAAGAGATTTTTTTTTTAATAACAAATGACAATTTTTACAATATAGATAGACTTATCGATATTTACAATATAGATAGACTTATCGATATTTACAATATATATATATATATAAACAAATATCCCATTAAAGTTTTAATATTTATATCTAAAAGTCTCTGATTAACTTTCTAATTATAATTATAAATATAAATATATATGGGATTTCGTGTGTCTAAAATTCAATAATGTAGAAACTTAAGATTATATTTTTGGATGAAATCAGTTCTCCCTTAAGTTTATGTCGCACTTATAATTGCGACTGGGAAATTCAATAAATAATTAACGATTTTTTATCAAATATTTATTATAGGAGCTGTTATTAAATTATTAAATATAACCACCACATCCACATATAACTTTACATTTACGTAATACATATTAAGTCATGTGATAATACGATAAATTGATTTTTTTTTTCATTGTTGGTAATGGTATACCAACTACTTAAGATTTTATTGAAAACCGCGTGTGATTTAGACAGTGGTTAGATGTTAAACTCTGGAATGTACGATCCTTGGTTGATTCTATTTCTGATTTCTGGGATCCGAAGTTCTTTAGAACTAAAATCCTTAACAATAAAGCCATTACATTATTTTTTAAAGATATTAGCATCATTTATTATATATAAATAATAACCTTTATTAAAATTATATATATATAATTTGCAATTCCAATTAAAATTATATACACGTCTCTATATAAAAAAGAAATCTAGAAAAAAATATAAAAGAAATGAAGTGTAAGAGCAAAGATATATATATACACAAGCAATGTTTTATTATAAAGCAATTTAACGTGACTTTTGTTTTTCAAAATTTTAATTAGATTCAGATTTTATTTCTATGAGTAAAAAATTAACATTGTTGTGATAAATATTTTTTATGAAGCTCATAAATATAGTTATTCCGCAAGTAAATTTCTGCATGTTTACTTTGGAAACGTAGAAAAGTAAAAAAAAAGTTATTATACGATATTATCAGTAGAAAGAAAATTATAATCGCGTTACTACGGAAAAATTAATTACAGCGAATAAATTTTATATTAATTGTTTACATTTGCTACACGCAGATATTGATGGCAACATGTATCTTTCAATATATATTTCTCTCTTATGCTTTTTTTTACTAGAAAATAAATATATTATTAACTTAATGGCTATGAACTTTATTTATATGTAAACACTTAACATTATCAGACTAAGATTAAAAAACAATTATCGTTATCAATTTCAATATATATGAGTTTAAAATGAAGATTTATTTATGTTTATAACTTATATAAAAATAATAATTTACACGTTTTCCTCTTGCTATTGCTAATTGCTCTTACTTCTTTGCTCTTTTACCTTTATTATTATTATGATGATGATGATAAATTTCTTTTTCTCAAATTTAAATTTTAACATATAAAAGATGACTCCAGTATGAGGGCAATAAATATTGTAAACGCGAACCTAAATAACAGAATAAACAACAATGACGTAAGCCAAAGTAAAACGTAATTGAAAGGTTTTAGTCACATTTAATTCAAAAATAAGAAAGGCAATTCAATTTACCTAATATTCAATTTAATGATTTTCCAAATACAACATAATATTTCGGCATTGTTTTCCGTATACTCAATCACATTTGAGTAAATGCATTTAGGCGTTTAGATATACTTACAATATAGAACAGCTTATATATATTTGAATAATGGACAGGATTATATAGAAATTATTTAATATTATTATTATAAAAAATAATTCATTTACCATATTTTAATACCATATTTTTATTGATGATTGAATGTTGACTGGTTCCAATCCTCATATGAGACAGATTCAACATTGTTAAAAGTATTATTTTTGATTTTTTAAATTAATTGTTGCTTAAAAATAATAAAGTGTCAAACGTTGATTATTTGATTTCATTAAAATAAGAATATTTTCAGAGAAATTGCAGTTATTATTAAAAAAATGTTTATGCTTATTATTAAATATAATACTACAAATAGAAATCTTAAATAAGAGAATTGTGCTAAAATGCTGGCCTACGATTATATTTCAATAATATGATAAATATGTGTGTGTTCAACTAAATAAGTTATATTAATTATTTTGTCATATATAGAAGTATTCGTTTTAAAATAAAATTTGAAATTATGTTTTAATAGATAAATAATCAATTGACAAATTTAAAGAAACAATTAAAATGCAAATATCATTTCAAGCACAGAAAACATAAGACCATGATTTAATTATTTAATGTTGTATTAGTTACATTTTTTCAAAAATGATAAAACAAAGTTAAAGGTAAATGGTTCCTCAATTTAGATTTTATATATGGTGATATTTCAATTTATTGACGTATAAAATTATATTTAACACTTTAATAGTCTTCCATTAATTCTGAAAATATCTGTTGATCCCAAATATTATAAACAATATAAAAGCAAATAAAGTTTAACAATCAATGATTCAAAATGTTCTTTTTAAGAAAGCAATTAACTATTTGAAAGAGATTTTGGAATTCATTACATAGTGATTAGCAAATTTGTTGGAAAAGAATTTGGATAAGTAGAACTTGTTTTTGTTTTTTGTTTTTTTTTTTTTTGGGGGGGGGATACAGACTTTTTTAAATAGCTTGATCATATTCAACATAGTTTGCCATTTAATATTACTGATTAATATGTATTTAACCACTATAAAGTAGAGAGTATAATAAAGTTCAAAAGAATCCCTCACCATGTGGCCATTCAAACCCTTAGCAAGCAATGCCTTTTTTTTCCTTTGTAATTGATGAATAATAAAAAGTTTTTAGCACATAAGATAGTATTTAAAGGTTGCTTTTTTACATACATGTAAAAATTAACCCTAATCAATCTTTCTAATTCTTGCTATATAAGTATATGCCTGTGTGTGTATGTAATATAAATAAATATAATTCAGATTATGTGTAACTAAAATGGAAATAACTCTATCTTCCAGTTAGTTATGTAATTTAAATAAACTATTAAAAGACACAATGATATCACCTGTCCTTTAGCATTTATTGGTATTTATGCTTAGTTTATTTATGCACTTTTAAATTATATTCTATACAACTTATTCTATATATATATATATATATATATATATATATATATGTATAGAATAAGTTGTATAGAATTACTAACTAAATATTCAGAGAATTAAAGCTGAGCCTGAATGATAACAATCCCCAAATATTAGATGAAAACTCAGTTTAATATACAACTGAAAAAAGAAATAATTATATCTAAAGCTCTCCCTTAAATCTCAGAATATGTGAAGGGTGATTCTGTACAATATATGCTAAACATATATATAATCAGTAGGTCAAATTCAATCTCTCAATTAAAATTATGTCAATAAAGTAGACACAAATACCAATAAATTCTAAATGATAAGTATATCAATTTGTCTATTAATAGTTTATTTACATTATAACTCATTATAAGGTATAGTTACTTCTATTCTTATATATATATATATGTGTGTGTGTGTATGTGTGTGTATGTGTGTGTGTCATATTATTATTATTATTATTTGTGGGATATTCCGTGTAGTGAAATAGCTAAATGCTGATGTTTCAGTACAATATCAAATACTTTCCTCAGAGCATTCTCTTTCTCAAATCATAAGAATGTGTGTGATTTGAGAAAGAGAATGCATTTCACTACACAGAATATCCTGCAAATAATAATAATAATATGACATTTTTTATCTGTGAAAATATTAGAATTAACATATATATATATATATAACCATTAAATGTCTGTATTTTTAAATCATATAATAATAATTCAAACAAATTTATTTAACACAGTATTCAAAATTAAATAATAATAATAATAATAATAATAATAATAATAATAATAATAATAATAATAATAATAATAATAATAATAATAATAATAATAATAATAATAATAATAATAATAATAATAATAATAATAATAATAATAATAATAATAATAATAATAATAATAATAATAATAATAATAATAATAATAATAATAATAATAATAATAATAATAATAATAATGCAAGTTTTTATTTTCTGTACATTTGTATTAATGGTTAATAAAGATTGTCAATGAAACAATCGAAAGTACTTTCGGTAAAGAATATATTATTTAATTTTAAATACTGTGATAAATAAATTTGTTTGAATTATATATATATAAAAGCTTCTTTGTATCAAAAATTTCAGTCTCTGTGGTTAATCTGCAATCTTTAATGTCTATATAAATATATTGGACCATAAATGAAGATGGAATTAAACTTTTATTGTTAAAAGGAGATTGTCTTAGCATCAGATTGATATTGTTGATTATTATTGATATTGGGATTATCTACATATGTACTAATTTTAATGATATATATAAGTCATATTTTGTGGGTTCATCCATGTTAAAAATTTAAATATTTATTGAATTGATCACACAAGTCATCTACCGGGTGATAAAAGGTAGAAAGATGGTTGTAGAGGTGCTACAATCACTGGTTGGAAAAATGTTAAAGTTCGACCAATAGCAAAAATGTTAAATTAAGAATGTTTTTTTTTTAAATATTTCCAAATAGGAGGAATTTTGCATGTATCATCTTGTTTATTGATACAATCTAGCCTTTTAAGTATCTCAATGGCTTTTCTTATTTTGCACTGATAGAGATTATCACATCTGGATATGATCCTGGTACTAGAAAAATCAATTTTATGACTTGAATCTATTGTATGGATTGAGAGTGGTGATGATGGTGAGTGTTGTTTAAATGCATTAGCATGTTCATCTCTCCTAACACTGATGCAATGATTACTCATACCTATGTAAGAGGCTTTATAATTTTCACATGAGATTTGATAAACACCATGAGATTCAAGAGGGATTGATTCCTTAGGCTTGGTTATTATATTGCTGATTTTTTGGTGAGTAGAAAATGTTTTATTTATATTATAGCGTTTTAATATACATCCAATACTGTCTGTAGTTCCTTTTACATATGGAACACAAATCCTAATAGCTGATTTATCATCTTTTTGTTTCCTATTTTGTCCATTTTGGGCTTGAAATAAGGCTTGTTTAATAAATTTATAATTATCAAATCAGTGATTGTAGCGCCTCTACAACCGTCTTTCTACCTTTTATCGCCCAGTAGATGACTTGTGTGATCAAGTTGAAACGTCAGTCGGTATATAAATATTTAAATTTTTAATACGGATGAACCCGCAAAATATGTCTTTTATATATGCAACCCGTGAAAATTTTCGTATCAACATATATATATATATATTTTCTGTAACAAATCTCTCATCAAATAAGCAGGAGATTTGAAATATCTAAACATTCACTCAGAAACAACCATCAAAAATTTTTATTTTATATGTTTTAATTATTTATTTTGATACTGGAATATTTTATCTAATCAATTCTTTAATATTGATATTCCAGTCTCACATAACTAATAAAATGCAACCTTTTATTAGAATAAAATAACGAAATCGTATTAGAGTATTATTATATTAATTTATCTATATCCTAAATTGTTTAATTCAATAAGTATTTATGTCAATAAAACAATTTTATGATTAAAACATTTTAATTTTGAAAAATATCAAAGTTTATTGAAAAGCTATGGACTTGATTATTTGAAATGAATGCTGAATTAAACATGCCCAACATTAAATGCTGAAACAAAATGCATTTAAATACAGAAATTTTGTTTACCTCATTTAAATATTAACAGTTAAACATATATGGTTATTCGATATAGGCATTTTGAGATAGCCATTAGATATTTCTAAATATATTTATAATTTTAATGATTAAATAAATAATTAACCATTAAATTTAGAACAAAATTTAGTAAATATGTTCAAATAATATACTCATTAAAATTTTTTAAACTAAATTTAAAAGGCATTAAACTATACAATTCATTTATTTATGTGCATGTTTACATTATTAACATTAATGATGTATATACGTAACAGTATTGTTAGTGCTATAAATAATTATCGTATTAATAATGCTATAAAGATATTTTTATTGATATGTATTAAATGAAATTAGTATCTAATTTATTTTTCAGATAAGGGCTTAAAAAAATTTTAAAATTGAATTCAACTTACTTTCAGTTTATATGTATAATTTCACAATCTTCTTTTAGTCAAGATATTTAATTGATCTATTCTAATTAAAGAATGTTCATGGTCTTTATTCTTATATAATGAACACAGTATTCAGATCACGTACTTACACCCACGTTAGTCAGCCAATGAAAGGCACTTATGGACTTGGAGAATCTTTTTTACTATTTTTTCTTCAGTATTGTGATATTTCGAAAATAATCATACAAGTATACATCAGCATTATATAGAAATAGCTTACATAGAATTAAATCCCTTGCTAATAAAATGTTTTGCATTTAACCAATGAGAAATTATGTTTTATTTCCTGATTTCAATACTTACATAAGGCTAAAACCTTAGTACATGCACCTTGAGTGCTTAATTTTAGCAAGAGAGACCTCTACAAATTATAACGGAAGATTCGACTTTATAAAGATAAGAGGAACCCTCTTATCTCTCAACCTATTTTTTTAATTATTATATATAGATAAATCTAAAGCATTTTGATTTGGGAGCATGAAGCTAATAAATTCTTCACTAATTAAGTCCACTATTTGTGTTAAACATTAACATTCGCGAAATCTTTCGATTTACAACGAGTCAATATTCAGATATCAAATTTAGAAATAAATGAATTCTTAAAAAAAAAAAACAAACAACAACAACAACAACTAACAAACTTAAAAGTATTTTTCTCAATGGACATTCAATGGCCATTATTATAAGCAAATATTTTGTAAGTAACAAACAGTCGACATAAATGTGTGAAATGAAGAATTTGCTATCTAATATCGATAAAGAGTAATATTACTCAAATGCATTGCATATATTAGACTTGAACTTAGATCAGTATTATTAATCTAATCAAAATTAAGGCTTTCTGTATTCCAGATTATTAATAATGCTACTCTGTCATATCTTTTAAATTATATCTTTGGTTGCTAAAAATGTGTGTTTTTAAAATGTATTTATACATGAATATCAAACAGAGACTAAAATTCATATTTCTATACTGATCATGGCAAAATCAAGTTTATTTATTGTAGTATATATAGGCTAAATAAAGATCATTACATCCTTAAAAAGAGGTTAGTGATATTTTATTTTCTTAAAGAATTTATAGTATATTTATTTTAAGATACAGATATGTAGAATATGCAAATATAGGAATATGAATGATTAATAATAAATTCATACCTATCCTATTTTATATTCATATAGAATTTGGTTGTTCTCAATGAATGAAAAGTTTATTAATTATGTTCTAATTTAAATATTTCCTCTTCCTAACTATGAATTTAAAACTGACATAAAAGGAGATAAACGTTCATCAAATAATCATCTCAAAGTTTCAATCTCATATATTCTCATATCAAGATGTTTTGGTTTTTTATTCATTATAAGTACATACTTCTCATTTTTCCACTATTTTATTGAAGTCTGGACTGGTAAATTATATGTGTACTACAAAAGAAAATAAAAATCAGTTCTCTGATGAAAATATAAATAAAGACAGTTAAGGTAGAGAAATAATTGTATATTATTATACTGTATGTATTTGTGCTGCAATATAGGTGTGTTTAATGTGTCCATGCATTATAACAGTTCAATGGGAAAAGAGCTCATTCTATTGCTTTTAAATTAATATTTACATTTATAAACACCAAGATAATTGTTTCATTAATATAAATATATGTGTCCATGCTTCTGTTCATTGCTCTCTTAATATTATTACATGCTGTAGGTTTTTGTGCACACATAATTACTTAGTGCTAACAAATTACAAAGTATCTTATAAATGGCATTAGAAAGCACATTAATAAGTATAATTATAACATGCAATAAATATGTAATCTATATAAGCTACTACATATTTACTATTAAACTCTAATCATAAAACAGTAAAAACAAAAATATTTTAAAAAGAACTGGGTCTGCATATAATGTCTCATGAATAGCAATATTTCCTTGTTGGGTGAGCCAAAATGTAAAGGAAAACTAATACATACTGCCAAAAATGTAAAGCTAAAATAAGTTGCATTCACCAAAGATCTTGAAGTATTGGGTAATCATGAATATAACAAAAATAGTATAACTGAGCAGGGTTAGCTGATCTGAAAGAGCCTTATAGATTTGGACAACCACATATAATACATATTTCATGACCAAGTGTTTTTCTCCATTTATACACTGGATATTTGGGCATTCTAAAATATATTATATGATTTCTGTACTTAGGCAACTAAATTATATAACTAAAATAGACAAATAAATATGTTGATTCACAAATGGGTCTATAGCAGTTTAAATTTATATTTACAATGGACTCATGAATTTTTTAACCAACCAATGGTTCAGAAAATGAGTATCTTCCTTGCCAAATAAGATGCAATTCTATAAATTATGTCTTATTTGATGATAAATTACAGTACAGGGTGTACAATGAATTATCTTAATTGTAAAATAAATTGTGTAATAAAAAATTTTTATGATAATTGATGCAAATAGGTAAATCAAAGGATTTAGATTAATAATGATATAAATTTATTGAAATAAACATTAACTCACTGAGGTAAATGAAATAAAGATTTTAATTCTTATTTACCAATTGAAATACAATATCCTATGATATATTTTATAATTGACGTACTCTTCTTTTTTTTTTAAGATTGCAGTTAATAAATGTAATATAAATTTAAATTATAAAGCATACAGTCATAAAAGGGTTAAAGATAAACTCTTTAAACAAAATAATAACAGTTTTAATGTTGTTCCTTTTTCTAAAAAAAAATGTATATTTCTCATATTGTTTAAATGATATGAATGCCAAGAAAGCTTTACTCATAGAAGTTATTATTATTATTATTATTATTATTATTATTATTATTATTATTATTATTATTATTATTATTATTATTATTATTATTATTATTATTATTATTATTATTATTATTATTATTATTATTATTATTATTATTATTATTATTATTATTATTATTATTATTATTATTATTATTATTATTATTATTATTATTATTATTATTATTATTATTATTATTATTATTATTATTATTATTATAATAATAATAATAATAATAATAATAATAATAATAATAATTCAATTCAATTCATTTATTTAAGTGCTAAACAACAGCATAAAGCCAATTACAGCTTGAACATACAATAAAAGTGAAAATAAAACATATAACATAAAATGAAAATATAAATGTATACATAATAAAGTAAAATTTAAAAGACAAAATCAAACTTCACATTTCAGTTTAACAAGATTACAAAATTTCTTATAATCAATGTCACACAGATTAAGGTTACTCTCAATTTGATTATATAAAGAGGGTAACCTAAATAAAGGAGAAAATTTAAGAATATTAGAACGGCATGTTTGAATCTGATATACACAAGTAGACCTAGTATCATAACTCAAAGACCTGACTGATATAGTTGAAACTATATCTGATAAAATAACCTGTTTATTAACAATTTTATAAAAATATTTCAAATCCCTATACTTTCGTCTAGATGAAAGATTAATCATTTTACCCTCCCAAGAAATATATTTGAAAAACTTCTTTGAAATAGACTGCAACAAGTTACATCCTTGCAAAGAACTAGCTTAACAGAAAAAAAATATCTCAAGCAATCATTAAGATCATTAACGTAAACATTAAACAGCATGGGTGCTAAAATACTACCCTGTGGAACACCTAAATTGCATGCAAAATTAAATGAAACTGTATTATTGAATTTAATATATGCTGTACGACTACATAGAAATGATTGAAACCAATATACAAGTTTATTAGAGAAACCTATTTTATGTAATTTATGTAATAATAATAATAATAATAATAATAATAATAATAATAATAATAATAATAATAATAATAATAATAATAATAATAATAATAATAATAATAATAATAATAATAATAATAATAATAATAATAATAATAATAATAATAATAATAATAATAATAATAATAATAATAATAATAAACTTTAGTAAATGTTTATCATTAAAATTATCATTATGCTTTTTTTAAACATGTCTTTGTTTATGAAACTTATATGACAATGTTGATTTAAAAGGAGGTTTTTATTAGCATTTGTTAACACAGTTTGCATGAATATAATTTCAACTGATATTCCATTATTCAATGTTATTTTCTTTGATACATTTTGCTTGCAAAACACAAATACAGGAATCCATAAGAAATTTTAATCATTATATGATATCTAATTATTATTCCTGTTTATATAACAATCCATATGAATTCAATTATCTTAGCTCTTTGGCAGTCAGCATAGTATTTGTGATATCCATTTTATTTTAATTATAAAGATATCAAATGAAAGGGAAGTTCATGCTATCTCTCTCTGTGTTGTCTTACTCACAGTGCATATTTATATGTTGTATGTCCTGAACATATTTATAAAAATACAGTAAAATAAATACAAATTTTAAGCAAAAGTAAAATCATTTCTGTAGCTATGGCAACACAAAACACAGACATTTCCTTTTTAAACACTCCCTTATAATCATGTGATTCTTTTTCTTCTAATTCTAACAAGGCATTGTTATTATTCAATGTTAATCTAAATAAAATATTTAATTCTTTAAATTTAATAAATAAATGGTTCATTTATTCCAGATTTCAAAACAATATATATATATATTCTTAAATAGATATTTAATTGTTTTCTTTATTTAGCTATTTATACACTACAAGGAAACTATAGATGGCAACATTAGTGCATCACAATATAAATATATTGTAAATAAAAAAAATATAAAACATATGAACAATGGTAAAGAAGCAACATGCTCTAATAATTACCTACATTTCTTAGTGGGACAAGTCAAATGTAAAGGAAAACTAATAAAGACTGTCAAAATGTAAAGGCAAAATAAGTGCCTTTCACTGAATACCTTGCAGATTTGGGTAATTTAAGCTGTATGTGCCTCATAGATTTGGGCAACCACATATAATAAATAAAATCATGAAGCAAATGGTTTTCTCCACTTATGCTCAAATATTTAAACAATCTAAAATATACTTCACAAATGTTGTACTTAGGCAGCTAAAATATAGAATTTATAAATAGACATATAAATATGTTGATCCACAAATGGCTTTATAGCAGTTTAAATTTATATCTATAGTGAATTCATAAAATTTGTAAGGTGCCATTGAATTAACAGAGATGAGTATATTTTTCATGGCAAAGAAAATAAATTTAATAATTGATGACTTACTTGATGATAAAGGGTAGTATAAGATATACAATGAATTACCATAATTGTAAAATAAATTGTGTAATAAAATAGTTTTATAATGAATTATGCAATAGGCAAATCAAAATACTTAGCTTAATAATAATAATAATAATAATAATAATAATAATAATAATAATAATAATAATAATAATAATAATAATAATAATAATAATAATAATAATAATAATAATAATAATAATAATAATAATAATAATAATAATAATAATAATAATAATAATAATAATAATAATAATAATAATAATAATAATAATAATAATAATAATAATAATAATAATAATAATAATAATAAAATATATTTATTGAAATAAGCATTAATTTATTGAAATGGCAAAATAAAGATTCTAAATGTAATTTATTGACCACAATCTAATATCATATATTTCTTTATTATTTACCTTCTGCTAAATTTCAATGAATAGACATTATCTATGATTAAAATTATTAAAACATAGTCATAGAAGGGTTAATGACAAACATTTTCTCAAAAAAAATATTAATACTACTGGGTCTCATTTTACGTGATAGATAGGTTCCTCAGACAACATGTGCAAACGAAATCGTGCAAAAATAGACGTAACTTACATTGAAAAAGGGGGGATGCAGTCTGTAATTTTTCAAAATTCGCATAAAAGCAAAAAACCAACGTAAAATTACTTTAAAATTCATGCAAAAAAAAAAATAAGGAAATAAAATATGACTAATAAAAAATTTCAAATTTGAAAAAAATTGATACAAGACAAACTTTTTTTAACTATAATATTTAATTTTATTCAAAATAATATATTTTTATGCATAATTTACAGTACAGTAATTTATATTTTTATACACATTTTAATTATTATCACTATTTGCTGAAAAACATGTTTGTTTGCAAACTGGTAAAAAAAAATCAGATTTTCACAAGAGGAAATACAACTAGCACCAACTTCAAACTCATGTTGTGTCAATGGTTTTCTGGTGACAACGTAATTAGTAATTAATCTTTGAGATGATGATTTTATTAATTATTTATGAAACTAACAACTAAAAATTAAATTCTTATTTTTGTCTTTAATTTTTTAATTTTCAATTCCGTTTAAAAATCAAGTTTCACATCACATTAATTTCAAGTCGCCATAATTTTTAAATTGTTAATTACAATTAAAAATCAGATTTTAATTTTTAATTGTCAAATTTAATTGTGCCTACTGCTATTACTCACCTTTTAAAAATAAACTTGTGGACACTAAATGATTAATAATTGATTACGTTCTTTTTATAAAAGCAAAAACAGAATGTGATTTAAAATGCAAAATTAACACGCACAATGTTTGAACAAATTGACATTATAATCTTGTAAAATTTAATGTGTGTATACATAAAATGTGGAAATCATGATTTTAATTTCATTATTGCATAAAATCTTACTATTATAAAGCACTGAAAATATTGAAATTACTAAGATGAAAGTCGAATTCCAATAATATGCTATTATGTTCAATATAACGTAAGTGCGTGAAATTTATTATTTAAAGTGATAGCACATTATCAGATTTCGACTTCCGGTGAAACATGAATCGCGAAAATTCAAAATCATGTTAAATAAGTCTGCGTAAAAAGAGACCCAGGTGTAATTGATTTAAGTCTTAATTATTTGAGTCTATTATTTACGCCTATAATGAATGATACGATAAAATTGCTTTATAATAAAAATTATTCATAAAAAAAGTATTTGATAAATATTTTATTGTTAACTTAATATTATACTCTTAACCATTATTGACAAATGAAATTTATTTTATTTAGATAATATTAAAAAAAAATTTTAGTGTCTGTTACTAACTTTAATTTATATATAAAATTTCATCTTAAATTCCACTATCTCATGAAATTTTTCTTGGCACATCGATAATAACAAAATACAAATGTAGGTATCCAAGAATTATCCTTAAATAATATTCACTTATTTCTTTGTCAATATTACAATCCATGGTAAATTTTGATAATTTATATCTTCATGGAAGTTAGACAAAAGTTTTTGGATGTAATCATTCCATTTAGTCATAAAGATATTAAATGAGAAGTTTTGTATTCCTTCTCCCTTAAATAAATTTTCCACTCACAGTACATATTATTCCAGGATCTATTTGTAAAAGTAAGATAAAATAAAACTCATAATGTTTATTCAAGAAAGAATTAGTGTTTTTCTGAAGGGTTGTGATGATTGTGTTCTAGCTATATTTTTATATTGGACTATTTCCATCATCTAATATGTGTGTTGAATGTCTTTAGAAAAGTTTAATTTTAGTTAAATATTCCAAATGCATTCAACAGTTAGTAATATCAGAGCAAACAGGTTAGTATATGCACCAACTGTTAGTAATATCACAGCAAACAAATGTTAGTAATATCACAGCAAACAGGTTAGTATATACACTAACTGTTAGTAATATTACAGCAAACAGGTTAGTATATGCACAACATTTTGAGAGGTATTTTCTCCCCTTTTTTCAGGTGTTGCTGGCCTGACAAGTGACAGTACTAGCATGGGATTTGAACCTGTGTCCTTAGATTCTTGATTTTTGAATTTTTAAGGTAATGCTCTAATCAACTGAGCCAACCTACCAAAGGCAACAGTATGTAGTAATTTCATATACTGTACCGGTATAAATCCACCACGCTTAATCATACACAGTACCCGAGTTCAAACCCAGCCCACGTTTAAGAATAAATTCCAAAACGCCAACTGAATTCAGACCCAAACCCCGGTATGACTAACCGATGATGACTTTATAACAGCACGGGGTTATCCCTTTTCTAGCTCAGCTCAGAACATGGACTAAATTCTTACAGTTAATGATATATAGGTTTATTAGACTCTAGATACTGGGACGGTCATTCATGTAACGTATATATTTAAGTTGCCAATACAGACAGTAAGTGGCTAAATAGACTTAGAGAGTAATAAGGTGGAGGACACAAAAATTTAGATTAAATAAAGTGTTTAATAAGCAAAATATAAAGCATATAAATATAGTGTTAAATAATACCAATAGAAAGCACATAAATATAGTGTTATATAATAACAATAGACAGCATATAATATAGAGTTATACAGTACGGTAAGACTTCATAAATCCTCTTGTATTTGGCTACTAGTCTTTAGTAAACGTTTTATTTAGTAAACAAACTTATGCCAATAGCTGGGTAGTTAAATGATTGACAGGTGGTTAAGAGAATCAGAGTATTTGAGCACTGGAAAAATATTTATCTAAAGATTTTTATTAACTTATTTTATTAGAATAGGCTCGAGCCGTTACGTAGATGAACAGTTGGAGAATGGTTTTATAGAAAGACGACATAAAGGATAGATGTGCTGGTAGTTTTATATAAATACGACATGGAAGATAGATGAACTGGTGGCTGCCTGGATTCAAAAGCCCTACAGTAATCACTTGCGGTGCATTAACGGAATACCGGGCGGCTTGTACTTTGACAAGGCTTAATGCCCCCAAGTAGCTCCGGGACACGACAACCAGCCGGGATCATTTCGAACCCCGGTGATCCAAGAGATTACCGGGAAAGAAAAACTGCTTTCATTCCCCCATGGTAGAATGGCGAGACGCTAACTTCAGCGAAGGGACGGCATTGCCACAGACGTGAAAGACGAATACTTGAAGCGGATTTTTTTTAAGAGAAATTATATAAAACCTGGAAACTATTTGTCTGTTTCTACGCCACAGGCTGAGATCCTTACCCCAATAAAACGTAGCGGACTTAACTGACGGTGAAACAATAATTAGTTAAATTTACTCTGAAACTCTAACCCTTCGGGTTGACAGGCGGTAGCGATAGTATCAAATCATTCAGTGAATTATTTTTCATATTATACATAACATTAATAAACACTTGGAAACCATTATATATATATTTAATATTGAAACTTAGATTGTAATTTTATAACAACTTAACATAGAATAATAAAGTGATTTAACATTTACTAACTCGGAATGTGAAAGAATATTTAATTCAGAACATGAAATTACTTTTAACTTGAATTGATCATTATTACACATAGTTGGAAATATTACTATTGGCATTGTTTGTCCATGAAATAAGCAACATAAGAAAATATAAATGCATTCAGTTGAAATATTATTACCATTAATTACAATTTTATAAATGATTTCTAAAGACTAGAGCGGAGGATTAAAAAAAAGAAAAGAAAATTTACTGACAGGTTAAATAATAGCATTATAAATGATATAAAGACTTACATATGATTCACTTGATTAATAATATTAAGCACGGAAGAAAATTAAAGTTCATGTAACAAAGTTCTCTTATTTCTTCATCCAGCTTGGTTTGTGACGAACGTAGGCGCGCATTTTTGAAAGTTATTTGTAAGGCATAGCTAATTTAGAGGTTGGAAGTTAGAAATTGTGAGTTACATGAAACATGATCAAACAGCGGCACGAGGATCCATATTGGCGGGCAGAGACCAGCTCCTGGCACTTAGCCCATGAACATGGCGATTCACTGATAAACTTCTTAATAATAAGGTTTGAATTATACTCAACTGCTGTGTTGTCTCGAGACTACTTCTCTCACACACGACCAAAGTTAGAATGTAAGTTTTTTTCTAAAATAGCCACTGCTGACCTTTCCGACTTGTTTTTGTTTTAGGCTCCGCCTACTTTCTCTAGCCTCTAGCGATGCAGCTTGACCAACAATCAATTATCTGTTTTTAGCAATCTTTTAATTTAATACGCTATTTTTAAATTGACATAGTAATTACATATAAAAATTCCTTACTAATTTTGAATACAACTTAATTGCTCTGAACATTTGTGCAATTAGATTTTAATTAAAAACACTGATCAAAGGAATGTGATTTTTGATCAGTATTTTTAAACGACTTTATACAATTTTAAAACTAAAATTTAAAACAAATACGCCCGCACTGAAACTTTAAATTAAATGATATAAATTCGCAAACCACGCACACACAAATATTATTTCATGGTTTGCGACATTTATATACGGCATCTTTACACATTGACTGATAAACTATAAAATATATAACTAATTTTTATTATAAATTAAAATAGACAAAATCTCACTGCGGGCGAACAGTAGTTTGAATTACCGTACATAAAACACCTGAAACGAAGATCGGTTCTCCGATCTGTCTGTTTCATTTCTTGTCACTTTATAAAAAAAAAAAACAACAAAAAAAAATGATTATACATAATTTCTGATTAACATTTTTTCTCACTCATTTTTTTTTTTACATAATTGATTTTTTTTTTTTTTTTTTATGGATTTGACCTTGGAGAACAGTCTGGGTGAGGGTTTGAACTTAACATTTATAAAGGTGGGTATATTACCGTAATTCCTTTTCTCATCATCATGTGATGTCATAGTGGTCATTTTCCGGGTCATCATTTATTGCGATTTCTACCTTTTCCCTGGGTGGGAGGTATATAAGGTTTTAATTGTCTCGCATTATAAATACCTCTAAACCCTTCCCTTCCAGAAGAAAAGCGTTTTCATGGCATTCTTCCACTATTTCATATGGCCCGGTATATAAAGGAAGAATTTTTGAATTCTTCTTAGGTGCATTACTGACGCGAGGAGACCTTAGCCAGACTTGATCCCCTCTTTTAAAATTGTGGTGTTGCCTTCCCCTCTTTTGATTCTATTTTGTGCCATGTGTTCCAATTGTTGCCGCCATGTCTTGATCCGTGCTGTGATTTACGTGTACTTCACCTTTGGTAGTAGCGTAGGGAAGATATCCGGGCATGGCTTACCATAGTGCAAACGCATGGGTGGAAATCCCGTGGATTCGTTCATGTACGGTTGATGCAATCCATGACATATTGCAGTTTCTCTACCCACTTCCGGTGATCCGTTGAGTAAACACGCGGGAGAAGTCGACTGATTTCCCTCATGACTCTCTCGCACGGGTTTGATTGGGGGTGTCTTATTGATGTTAGGCGATAGTTTACCTTCTGTTTCTTTACCCAGTTCTTCCACTCTTTCGAGGTGAATGCCGAACCGTGGTCAGAAAGTATGGTTTCGGGTTTTCCTACCTCTTGAAATTGTTTTTCTTGAAGGACCCGAATTACGTTTCTGGTGTTGGCAGACCGCACGGGGTAAACCTTAACGTACTTAGAAAAAATATCATACGATACCAACAAATACTGGAATGTTCTAAATTTGGGCAAGGGACCATAATGGTCTATTGCCAGGATCTCGTTCGGTCTCGTGGCTATCACGGGTTTTATTTTCCCGCGTATGACTTGTTGGGGGCTTTCGTAGTAGCGCAGGTATCGCATTGTCTGATTATGGACGTGATATGGTGGTACATTCCCGGCCAGTAAAATCGGCGCCTGATCACTTCTTCAATCTTCCTGGGTCCATAATGTCCTAGAGATTGGTGTATATGCTTAATTATAGGGGCCCTAAGCCGATTAGGTACCATGATTTTCCAAGGGGCGCTGTAATCCTTGGTCCGTGTTTGTAATGTGCCTTCCTCCATCCGGAAATGGGGGTATCTGCTTTGTGGCTTCCGTTCCTTATCCGAGGAATTGGACAAATCCTGAATGATATGAGAATACTGTATCTTCTGCCAATACCCCAAATTCCGCAATTCAGTTTCTGCAGAGCTCAATGTCGTAGTGGCCATAACTTCCAAGGGTTGGTTCTTGATTTCAGGGTTTTGTATCCTCATCGGTACAGGGTGCCGACTCAATATGTCAGCCACAATATTTTCCCGCCCTGGACAGTACTGGACTTGCCGATTCACTGATAAACTTCTTAATAATAAGGTTTGAATTATACTCAACTGCTGTGTTGTCTCGAGACTACTTCTCTCACACACGACCAAAGTTAGAATGTAAGTTTTTTTCTAAAATAGCCACTGCTGACCTTTCCGACTTGTTTTTGTTTTAGGCTCCACCTACTTTCTCTAGCCTCTAGCGATGCAGCTTGACCAACCATCAATTATCTGTTTTTAGCAATCTTTTAATTTAATACGCTATTTTTAAATTGACATAATAATTACATATAAAAATTCCTTACTAATTTTGAATACTACTTAATTGCTTTGTACATTTGTGCAATTAGATTTTAATTAAAAACACTGATCAAAGGAATGTGATTTTTGATCAGTATTTTTAAACGACTTTATACAATTTTAAAACTAAAATTTAAAACAAATACGCCCGCACTGAAACTTTAAATTAAATGATATAAATTCGCAAACCACGCACACACAAATATTATTTCATGGTTTGCGACATTTATATACGGCATCTTTACACATTGACTGATAAACTATAAAATATATAACTAATTTTTATTATAACTTAAAATAGACAAAATCCCACTGCGGGCGAACAGTAGCTTGAATTACCGTACATAAAACACTTGAAACGAAGATCGGTTCTCCGATCTGTCTGTTTCAATACTTATCTATGAGGTTCCTCCTGATTTCTCCACTTTCTCCTCAGAGCAAAGTTGATTAGTGTTTTTTATACATTATGTATAGTCACACTAGGTTGGCTTATGAAATTTTTTGCCATTGGCATGTGAGCAGATACTTTAAATTTTCTTCATTGTACGTTTTCTTTTTTTTCCAATATTTTTGTAGTTTCCCAATCGAGCATATGATCATTGGTCCATACATCGTCTGCTACCTTAGACACATCTGTTTTCTCTCTTCTAATCATCAGTTTATGTTCTTGCAAGCACTTTTGAATGGGACAGCTGGTCTCACCAATATATGTTATTCCACATTCACATGGTATTTCATAGATGCAGTTCTTTCTTTGCAGCATTTCATGTTTAGGCTTTGTAGATGTTAGAATTCCTTGTAGTGTGGTATGGGTATGGATAGGTGTTTTGATGTTATACTTATTGCATATTTTCCTTAATTTGTCTGCTATTGCTCTGGATAGGTGTTCTGATGTTATACTTATTGCATATTTTCCTTAATTTGTCTGCTATTTTTGGAATGTATGAATACAATACAGTACCAATAATTGTCTTTTCAGTTGATGGTTATTTTTGTTGTCTATTTAATGTTTTCTTAATAACAGATGATGGATAGCCATTTCTTTAAGAGTTTGTTCTATATAGATCTTTTCTTTTTCCAAAATTGCCAGTTTCTGAACAAACTTCTTTTGCTCTGTTCCACATTGATAGTATAACTCCATGTTTTGTGTTTCTGGTGTGATTAGATATATAGTCTAGGTATTTTTCTGTATGTGTAGGTTTTTGGTAAACTGTAGTTTTGATTTTGCCATGAGGGAATCTTGTCACAAGAACATTTAAGAATGCCAATTTTTGTTCTTGTTCTGGTTCTATTGTGAATTTAATTGAAGGTGATATGTTGTTGATGTGTGTCCAGAAAGTTTGTAGCAATGCTTCACCATGTGGCCGTACAACAAATGTATCATCCACATAGTGAAGCCAAACTTTAGGTGGATAAGGAGTAGTTTTTATGGCTGTGGTTTCAAGTTCTTCCATGTAAATATTGCTAATCAAGGGAGACAATGGTGAGCCCATAGCCATTCCTTGATTTTGTTGGAAGAATTCTGTGTTATATTGAAAGTAGGTTGTTTTTATACAGAATGTTAATAGTTTCATTATGCTATCAATAGGAAGAGCTGTTCTGGTTTGTAAACTATTATCATCATTTAATCTTTTCCTTACAATAGACAATGTTTCTTCACATGGTAGATTTGTGAATAAACTTTTCACATCAAAGCTTACCAGTAAGTCAGTTCTTTCAATTTTCATGTTTTTGATTAATTCTACAAAGTGTCTAGAATCCCTGACAAATGATTGGGTCTTGAATGCCAAAGGACTTAGAACTTTGAGAAGAAATTTTGCCAAATTCTGGCAAGGTGAATTTCTAGAACTAACAATAGGTCACAATGGAATGTGATCCTTATGGAATTTAGATAGACCATAAAGATGAGGAATTTTGCTGAAATATGATGTTATTTTACTCTTTTCTGAATCAGTGAAGTACTTGAAATGCTTCTTATTGCTGAAATCATTTCTGTAACTATAGTAACACAAATATCAGTCCTTTCCTTTTCTTTAAACACTGACTTGTGAACATATGATTTCATTTTTTCTAATCTTAATAAAGAATTATAATCATTTACAAAAATTAATAGTAAATTTTTAAATTTAATAAATAATGTATCCATCTACTCTTCATTTATCCCACATTAGTAGACATTTATTAAATATAAGACCTTTAATTGTTTTCTTTATTTAGTTATATATACATTATAGAAAAGAACTCCAGATGGCAACATGTGTACATCACAATATATATATATATAGTATTTTTTCTGGCAGTTTCCATGTAATAAAAATATAATAGCTCTATAGCTGACGTTTCAGAAAAAACTCTGAAGAAACTTATTGTACTGAAACGTCAGCTGTTTAGCTATTACGTTTTTATTACATGTAAGCTTATTATATTTTTATTCCATGTAAGCTTCAGAAATAATATTATGAATATATATATAATCAAAATTAAATCTAGCATCCATATCTTAATCTACTAAAATGTTAACATTACTATTTTGGTTAACTTACACTAATCCCAAAAACATTTAAAATTAAATGGCAACTCTTACATACTACAACAAGAAATAAGACTACATTTATAATATTAATTAACTTGATTTACAAATTAATAAAAAATATTGTTTTTTTTAAATATATTAAGAAATGACTGATGTTTAGTGATGTCTTTTGTGAATAGTTAAATATCCTGATATTTATTTAATTTTAGTATTTATTTTAACATCATATATTTCAAGCCAGAAACTAAAAAAAAATTTCTTCGGTAGTTTCTAACCATGAATTTTTAACTTGTTGTTCACATAGGACATAGAAGTGATGGAGTCTGGCATGCAACTATATTCATCTGTTTTGATAACCTATAACATATATTCAGACAAGTTTAAATAATAATAATAATAATAATAATAATAATAATAATAATAATAATAATAATAATAATAATAATAATAATAATAATAATAATAATAATAATAATAATAATAATAATAATAATAATAATAATAATAATAATAATAATAATAATAATAATAATAATAATAATAATAATAATAATAATAATAATAATAATAATATTTTGACTTCATAATCAAAATGAATCTAGTTTGAGATGCCAACAACACATTTTCTATATCATAAAAGACTATATCTATCCATTGATCCCTTCTGTGGACTGTGTCACCAAGCAGAGGAGACACCTTATATACCAGTGTTTGGCTCTAAACCAAACAAGACAGATTATGTGTAATGCATACAGAAAGCCTGGTATCATGATTAATCAAATACTTGGTGCTTTCTGGGAGAGATCTATACCCAGCATTAGAGTGACCACATTCGTCTTATATGCATTCTGGTGCACCAGCACTTTCTTAATTGGAAAAAATACTAGATGCCACCCATCTACATTTAAAAACAAATTAGCACGCATTCAAAATAGAGACAGGCTAATTACCTGTTTACTTTTATATGCAGCAACTTGGTCTCTGTTAAAACAGCCATCAATGTTGTAAGTATATCACACACTCAGTTAAACCAATATCCGCAAAATTCACAACCTTTTTATCAATTTAATTAAAAAGAGAAACATTATAATGAACTATAGTGACATATGCAAGAAATAATAAACAATCAATTAAAATTGGGCCATACACAATTGCAGTGGTTTATAATTTGAAGAAATTGCAAACTAGCATAAAGACAAGGAACTATGTTCTCGCTTAGATCTCTATAATCAAAAAAAATTCAAGAAATTGCACACTTACATAAAGAAGTTGGAATATATTCTCTTTTGAAATAGAACTCTTACAACTAAATAAACTAACTAATAATGGACAATGTTTTTTTTCAGTTGAAACATCCATTTCTGGAGCAAATTTATTTATGTAATGGTGCTAAATAATCCAATGTAACAACAATGTAAAACATGCAAACAATGTAAAGTTTCTTTGAGTTAATAAAGTGCTTTTTGAAATATAATAATAATAATAATAATAATAATAATAATAATAATAATAATAATAATAATAATAATAATAATAATAATAATAATAATAGACAGGTACGAGCACAGACCTTCACATGACCCACCACTCTCCACACTATCTCATAACACTGATACACCTGAACACACATATGTCGAAAAGATAAATAATCACCAATATACGTATTTCATACTAAACCAGCAATCTCCATAGTGTGGAGAGTGGTGAGTCATGTGAAGGTCTGTGCTTGTACCCTGTCTATTACATATATAGACACAGGTATATATAAGCCTGTGTATTTCATCTAATAATAATAATAATAATAATAATAATAATAATAATAATAATAATAATAATAATAATAATAATAATAATAATAATAATAATAATAATAATAATAATAATAATAATAATAATAATAATAATAATAATAATAATAATAAAATATATATATTATAGAAAAAAAAATTCTCGGGGTTTACATATATATATATTACTAATATCATTATCATTTACATAATACAGCTTTATTTGACCGCTGTTATTAATTTGAGGAAATCATATTTATTTCTGAAAGCTTAAATTAATTAGCTTATAAATATCAAAGACCCTCATAAATTTACCATCATATGCAATATAACGAATGCTCTAAATTAGATTACTACTCATGTTATCCAAACACTTCGAGATTTCATTCTTTTTTTTTCTATAACTATAGAATTATTGTTGTCTTAACTTTTCTTTCCTATTAAGTTTGCGTTTTGTAATTTTTTCTTATATTTTTATCTTTTCAAAGCATTTTTATTTGACATAAGCTTTTTTTTTTAAGTATTCACTAAACTTTTTTGGGTACAACAAAATCGATCTATGTTAAACCTTCTGAATAGATTGTTTGAAATTATTTTTGTTTTCATATTTATCTCTGTATAACGCAATACTCATAAAAATATTTCTGCTGATTTTTCTTTTTAAATTATATGTAGTATTATTTAAATAAAGTAGCTGCTATCTTTCTTTAATCTATTCGATGACTTAACCTCAAAATATTTAAACATTTTAATTTTTTTTTCAGAAAATTAACAATATCAAACTATAGTAATATTTTAGAATTCCGTAATTTATAATCATATTCTATTTTGATCTATTCTACACATAATAGCCATAAATTTAATTCAAGCTGTCAGTATCTGTATTTCTGCTCTTCCATAACTACATTTATTTGAATAGATCCACAATGCAGTTACGTTTTTTAAGATTCAAATTTCTTTTCTATATCTCTGCTGAATTTTTTTCTTTTTCGTTGTTACTTTATAGACATTTTTTTAAAGCTTGCTTTAAAACATCCAAGTTAGTTTTAATGTTTAGACTATTCGAACTGTTTGATTCTTCTATTTAAAAAATAGGGTTTTGTTAAAAAATAAGGCCAAATTACTATTTTGTATCTGGTCCGCCTCACAAGTAACTAATCTTAGTATTCTACCTAATATATCATTAATATTTTTAACATTATTTTCCCAAGATGTATCTATAATAAGTTCTACCCATTGTAATATTAACATTTGTGTCTACAACAAAGTAGAGCTTTCTTTTTAAATCTGTTGTTTGTTTACTTATTTATTTTAACTTTACAAAATTCTATTTGATAAGTATTTCGCCCCCAATTTAAATATTTTTAATGTAAAAATGAATAAAAATATTTGTGACTAAACATAAATCCATTATATGTTGACAGATCAATTTTAAATCTCAGAATTTTCAATATTTTTAGACACTTGTTACTAACCAGTATACTTGCTGACGATTTCAGAAAATCTATTATTAAATAGATCGTAAACAATTTTCATGAGCAGACATTAGCTTGCTAACAATCATACACTCTGTCAAATATTACCGATCATTGGAAAAATCCACACAATGCACCAAATAAACTGAATATGCATATATATTTTTTTAAAAATCCCAATATGGCATTATTAAAAATATATCCAAATTCTTAGAAAAAAAAAATGTTTTTTTTTTTTGTTGTTGTTGTTTCTTTTTAAAAAAATCTCTCCACAATGAACCTAATTAGTAATATGAAAAACATGAGGTTTGTAAAAAGATTTTACATAAAAATACTTTGTTAATAATTACTATTTCTTAAATTAATATTGAAGTAAAAAAACTTTACCATTTTCAATTTAGTTCTAAAAAGAAATTAATAATACTGAAAAAAAATATTATTCAAATATTTCACTGTTTAAATTATTAATATTATAAAGGTTTTAATTTTTATACAGGTAAATAAAATAACATTAATCCATTAATTATTTATGCAGTGTTAATTATTTAAGTTATTAGTATATTTATTATCTTATAGCCAAAAACGATAACTGATACTTAAAACAATAATCACAGTAATTTTAGGCTAAAAATACATATTTCCTAATAAAACGAACCTATCTCTAAATATCTTTCAATAAAAAAAATGATAATGATGGAAACTTCCAGAAAAGATGGACTGTATTAACTTCTACTATCAGAATGAATAGAAAATATATGTGTTATTTCAAAATGTCTTCTAATCAGTGAAATAAAGCAGGTCGAGTATATATATATATATGAGAAAAGTTAATACTCCGCTGCCCATCTATGAAAAAAGTTGAGAAACTACCCACTTGGCAACTTATCCAAACAGGAAGATATTCAAATTTACATTTGTTAAATCGAACAATTATTGAAGAAAAGTTTTAGTTGTGAGAACTTCAAAGATTGTCTTCTCCAAGACACATTTAACTGTAGTTGTAATTGGGTAATATCCTTCTATCCATCCATTATATATTGACACTACATGAATGTATTTGATGTAATAAGTATTGAGGAAACTATTTATTTTGTGTTTCTGTTACCAGAAAAAGGCTTCATGATAATCTTTTAAAAATACATAGAGAATGCTAACATTCAGATAATGACAACTTTACTATGTGTTTGGTATCCAAAATTTTAAACTCTAATAATGTAAAAGATATTTTCATCTCATACAATTTTTATCACAAAATATTGTTCACATTTCATAGAAATATTGTTTTGATAGTCAATCTAAAGAGCACTGAACTCAAAAATAAGGCATATCACTAAAATCAACAAACTCATCTATATTCTCTATAGCTATAAAATCACCAATCACTGTGTTTTTGATACTATAGATCATTTTATTGTAGTTATTTGCAAAAAAAGTAAACATGTATGTTTAATTTGATAATTAAATATGCCACATATTTACTTTTAAGTAAAATTTGCACTACATGTATATAAAATAGCTACTTGTAATACTTTACAATTATGTAGATAGTATCCAGTCTAGAATAACATAAATTACTAATACCATTGTGATAGTCAATGATAAAGATAAATTTATTGGTGGTATAAAACAGATATGAGTTTATTTCTATAATATTTTTCAAGCAAGGAATATTTCAACTTATTCTTTTTAATGTCTGAAAAGTACCATTATTCAGAATAACATCATCACTAAATTTACAAAATTGCATTTATCATATTCTATAAATTGATGACAACCTTCATTCTCCATATTTTTAAATCAAAAAAAGATAGATAATGGTATTTAAAAAAAGGAAAAATCAAGCACAGAAATAAAAGTCGAAAATAGTGAACCTTTTTATTGTAAATAGCTTGGCAAGTTATGCATAAAAAATATTAGATTTGAACCGAAATTTAAATGAATATTAAATTGTTATTCCTAGATAAATGTTATTAAGACTTGTAAAAAACAATGAAAGAGAGAAAAATATACATTCATGAAATACTTGCAACATTTTCATATTTTTTAAATCAGTAGTTTGTTATTTACAACTCACAGCATTGTTATTTTTGAAAGGTGACAGTTTGCCTATGAAATGAAAATGATTATCTACAATATTTAGACAGCTATAGAATTTTATGCTAAGAGTATGGTGTATAATAGTGATCAAATCATAACAATTTTACATTATGTTTTATAACTGAAAGAAACTAATATATTGACAAACATTTCAATAATCTCTTAACATAATGCCCTTTCAGGGATTAAGAAAAGTTTAAGTAGTAATTTATCCATTGATATAGTAAATTTTCCATCTATAAAATTTATATGATTTTTTTTTTACTTTACTTTTATCACACATTTATCAGAGCAATCATTTTTATCCTATTCTATAAACTATTCTAATTTGATTTATCACATACTGTCTATTACTACTCACGCTTACAGCAGATAGCTCTAAAATAAAATAAAGAAAACTGCTCTTGGAAATAAATTTCACTCATTCATTCACATTATTATGGTCACTCACCTCAATATTGACTATAACTGTTTGGTTTTAAAGATCATACTAGATTTTTTTGGAGTTGCTAAATTGTTCACATGTGCATTGGCAATTGCAGTGAATTGTTCTCTTGTGCTTTTGTTTCAATTTTTCATACAGTTTATGAAACGTTCTTCAGTTATGACTTTTTTTTTTACTATAAGTGCATTTAATAAATTTATAATTACAACTTTAGAATACTGTAATAGATTTCTAACTATAAAATCTTTCCATTGACTCATTGTAAATCGAAAGATTTTGTGAGTATTTAATGTGTAATAAAAAATGTGGACTTAATCAGTGAAGTACTGAACAGCTTCATGCTCGCAGATCTAACCGCTTCAGCTTCACCTATTTAAATAGAAAGTAGGTTGAAGTAAAGAAGGGTTCCCCTCTTTTCTTCCATAGCATAAGCTTGTGGTTAAACACCTGTAGAGGTCCCTATTATCGCATTTTACACGCATATTCTCGAGGTTATAGCCTCAGTAAATATTACATTTAATAAATTTATAAGTGAATGTATTTACTGGTTTTGGACTAAGATAATTCAAATAACTAAACTTAAACAATGTGATGATTTTTAAATTTAGATTAGTGCAACATTTTTTCTCATTGGTTTACAAGATTATGTAAACTTTTTATCAAATACTGTTGATGTTTAACAGTAAAAAACATGTAATAATACATGTTTTTTTGACTACGAACATTTAACATCATTTCCTGTTGCCAGCTGGAGCAGTTGACTGTTCACTGGCATCAGAAGAATGAGACTCATTATGCTTTCAAGTTTGAGTTTATGGGGGAAAAAGTTTGCCAAGATGTAGGTGAGTACTTGTTTTATCATTTCATCACCTTTACAAGAAATTTGAAATCAGTTTTCACTCGAAAGTATTTGAAATTATCAATCGTATTGTTCTATGCAAATGGCTGCCATTAAAAAAGGCAAAAGCCAGTACAAGGAAATCTTAGAATCATTTGAGCAAGAATAAAACTAAGGAAAAAGATTTTAAAATGAAACCAAATAAAAAAAAAAAGTTACTAGAAATCCTAAGTTTAATGATAGGATTAATTGAGATATAGTTGGCGGGTCAAATTTTATTGAAAACGTTGGGAAAAAAAAAAAGCTTAATAATGATAGTCTCAAGAATTTCACAATAGCATCAGATATAGCAAGATTCTACAGCTGCAAACAAAACAGGAAATAGACCAAGAAACAAACTAGACACAAAAGTAATCATAAACCTATGGAAATTAAAAAAAGAAATCCCAGCGTTAATTCGTTCATAAGAAAAAAGTTACGATATCATCGTGGCTGAATGCGGTAGAACAGTGCAGGAGGGGAAAATTATTTTAAATATGAATTCGATCTCAATTTTAGAATCAAACATTATAGATTATGTTTTAAGCCATCTCGCTGCACAAGAATTATTTTTTTCTGATGATTAGATCAAAGTTACTGGGCCACTTCCAGTGTGATTGGGGCACCACAAAAAGAATAGAAAATTTTCAAATTGACACAGAATTAGAACAAAGTGTTTCCTGAGCCAAAAAACAATGATTTAAAGATAAAAACAAGTTTCAAATGATGGTATAGACCCAACTCTTTTAATCCAACAATGATTAGGAATAATCCAAAGATTACAAACTTTTACACTATACAATTGAAACCTTGACTACTAATCAAGACCTAGATTTCAATTAACATAAGCGGAATTCAAATAGGATCAATATAAGAGTCCCAGTTGGGATACTACTACAACCAAGTCCACAACATGGTTACAGAAACTAGTTACTATAACAGGTTGCTGCCATTCAGCTCTACTGTACAACCAAACAATAAGCAAGAATCCTACAATGCTAATCACTGTTCATAATTGGAATAACCAAATGGAAATATATAAGCTAGATCATAATCCCTGGAGAACCTTGCAGTCAGATGAGTTGAACTAGTATTTAGAATATATGACACGTATCAAGAGTTAACAACAATGAAGCAGACTTTGGAGGCTGTTTCAACCCCCTGATGGCTTCTTTATTATGGCAATGTTGATTTGAGCTAATCATTTTTTTTCTTTGGTTAACTTTAAAATTAAAGAGTTTGTAAGGTGGTTGGTCTGATTTGGGCCACCTCCAAATTTTGTAACTTTGATGGAGGCTTTGCTGCAATAATTTTCCGGGCATGGGTCTGCACTCCTCTTTTCTTTCTCGGGGGTGGTGGCGGTCATTAGGAGGCTGGTTCTTTGGTGCAGGCTGTTGACAATTATTGCTGCTACCTGGAAAACCTGCTAGGAGGGTACCTGGTCAAAGTCTCAGCGCCATTTCTGCTCTGGTTGGCTGCTTTGCCTTCTTGATAGGTTGGTTTTAGGCAGTGCAGATCTGTGCTCGCTATGTGTTTTTTCTTAATTGGCTTTCCAATTCTGGGCAGGTAGACCAAATGTGGTCCCTGCACATTTGGACTGTTGATTGGGAGACAGGGGTGTCTGGAATGGTCTTGACATGGCTCAGCTGCAGGTTGAGAATTTATTATTCAATGGACTTAAGCCTTGAACCTCGCTGCCTGTTGTGGTGGTTGGCGCAATGCTGGACTTGTCCACCTATTCAGCTGAAGCATTTGGGTCTTCGCTTCGGGGCCCCAGGGGTGGGATCATTGGGTGATGGATAGCTTCTCAGTAGCTGGGCCATGTAGATCCATGTATAGATACTCATGTTCAGATACACATTAATATCAACATTATAGCAACTCTTTAATGGACATAATTATTATCAAACATATTTACTTTATATAATCAATAATTGTTTTACCTTGTTTGTCACATTGAACACTTTGTAATTCTCAAGGGGTAAGTGTACCCAAAATTTTTGTAATCCTTTTACTAATAAAGGTTACTTTTGAAAGATAAAACATGCATAATTGCTCTTTCAATTGTATTAAAATAAAATAAATATAGTGTTATTTCTTCTTTATATTCTTTCCATCCCACTTCCACTGTTAGCCAAGAGGTTAGCGCAGCCTTTTGCAAGCAAGCAATTGGTTGCAAACGGTTGTTGTGGGTTCGCGTCCCGGCCGATGCTATGTCATAAAGAAATATATATATATTACTTTATTGTCATGACAGTAAAATGATTTATAGGATGCTAATGACAAACAATGCTAAGCGATTTACTATATAAATAATCACTTTGTAAAATTAATATTTAAATGGCTTCATTTTTTATTTTAGTCGACAGTCCGAAGCTATGCAATCTCCTATAACATAAATTCCACATTAAATAAATTTAAAGTGAATATCAATTTAAAAAAAAAAGAAATAATTAATTAAAAATTCTGCCAGATGGATATTGACCTATTCTCTCATTATTGATGCTTTTAAAAATAATAGTGTTTTTTTATAGTTTATATTTGTGATAATATTTATGACTTCGCAAGTGAATAAAAAATAGTTTATTGAATATAATTTAAATTATATAACTTTTTTTTTCGTAAAAACTTCCTCGCAGCACAGAAATTGACCTTATTTTCAGCTACCGTAATATTAGAACGAATTACTGTAAAAAACTAAAAACTTTTTTATATTATTATTTTAAAACATTGCAAACTTATTCCTTTTGTAAATAATTTAAGCCGTTGAATTTTTTTTCTTTGTTAAATCACACAACGTTAATTTTGAAACTGTTCATATTTTTATGCATATCTCCACAGTCAATATTAAATATTTTATTTGATTGAAAAAATGTATTTGTATTTACAAGTAATTAATTTTAATATTGAATTTATTGATAAAATAATATGTTTTAGTATTATAGAAAATTAATCAGCATTTACAAAATCAAGGTTTACAATCAGTTCGTAAATCAGCGGGAATAAAATAAAGTGAACATAGATTAATACATCATAGACTTCTCTCTCAAACTTTTATTTCTAGTGATATTTTATTAATCAGACAATCAATATGACCAATGATAATTTCACTTTCAATACCTCTCAATTTATTAACACACTTCATATTAAAATTAATTTTTAAAGCTGTGTCATTAACTGTAAAATAAATCTTAATCCTTGAGGTGTAGCTTACATTATAAAATTTTCTAGAAGCAACAATATTAATTGATTTTACATTCTAATATCTAAATTTTTAATGAGAAAAAAGTGAAAATAAGCAATATCAACAAAACATTACACACACACACACACACACATATATATATATATCATTAAAAACTAGTCAATACTTAGACAATCCCAATATCAGTAACATTCAACAATTTCAAACTGTTGTCAAAACAACTTTCTTTTAACAATAAAGATGACTTCCCACCAATGTTAATGCTCTCCTATACTTATATAGGCACTAAAGATTGCAACTTGTTCATAGAGATTGAGTTATTGATACAAAGAAGATTAAAAAATCCTCTTTAGACAGGTAAATATAACCTTTTCTGAATGTAGACTAATAAATAGTTAATTATTTATTGTAAATATATATATATATATATATATATATATATATTAATTATTTATTGTAAATATATATATATTTAAATCTATTTGAAGCACATTAAGCTCTAGATTAACTCATCTTTAGTTTAAATATTAATTTTATATTTTCAAGTGAATATTAAATAATCTAAGATAATCTTTTAAATAACTGATAATTAATTGTGTTAATTGAATTACATTAATTATTGAAACATATAATTTACATTTTTTATTATGATAGCATAAATAAAGAAATTTATTTATTATAATCTTATATAAAAAAAAATAAAAATAATGTTTTAAAATATTTATCTAATTCAAAGAGTTAATTGTGTTACAAAAGTAAGATGAGAGATCACTATCATATTTTCCATTTTAGGTAGCACAATGGTACCATGACCATTAATTTTCTAGTGCCATTTTTATTGTATTAATTTTAAAAAATTTCCAAGGGATCTCAGCAATATACAGACCATCATGGATCTTTTCTGTGATGGACAGCACATTCTATTGTTCTGACACATATATTAAGGAGGTTGTTATTTGTGAATTGCTCAATTTCAACTGAAGCTAAATGCCACACAAAATGTGCTTTTTGTAATTGTTAATGACTATGATGGAATATTTTTGCAAAATTATTAAACCAAAAACAATGTCACTAAGGAGGGGATGACTTTGAAAACATTTTATTTTTAAAAAGACAGCTTAGAAAGTATATGAAGTACATTACAAAAACTGAAAATTATTACAAAAAAGCCATTAGATGCTAAAAAGAAAATATTTTTTGTAAAAATTTAAATGAAATATTCTAATAACAATTAATAATTTATTTTATAATTTGTTTGTCTGTTTGATGATAACAAATTCTAAATATATTATTTTAAATACCATAAAATTCTAATATCTAATATTTTGTTTTGTTTTTTTTTATTTTTTGAATAGATATTGTGAAGCTAATAACAATGTTTGCTTTGTTATTGGTAAGACAATCAGTTAGATATTTATTTTACCAATTTTAAAATATTAATTTTTCATGTTTTAGGATTTTAATTATTAAAAGGTTTAAATATTTATAATATAGCTTATAAATAAATTTTGTAGTATACATAAAAAAAGATTAATGACCCACAAAAAAATCACATATGACATCATAGTAAAAATTTTCATTGCTAGAGTTCATTCGAAAATTGGGGGGAAAGGTGTTTAGGTTGATACTGACTGAAAAAAATTGATAAAGTTGTTCTATGCTATCTGAAATTAATAGTTAGCTTTGTTTGGGTTTAGATGTTGATTTTTAAAATAAATAATTTTAAAAATAAATTATGTTTATTAAATATTAATTTATATGAAAATATTTAGATGTAGGATTTTAAAATAGTTAGTATAACTGAGAGTAGCTCTAATTTTAGTTGATTTTAAGTGTCAGTTAATAACTCATTTATTTTCATTGCATTAAGCATGGCTATATTAAATGTGCATGTCTGTGCATGTTTGAAGTATGCATGTGAAATATTGAAAGTTAAAAAGATTTATTGAAAATAAGTACATTTTTAAAATTGGATGCATCTATTAGAATGTTAAAAAATTTTAACATAGAATAAAGTAAAAAAATGGTTAAATAAATTGAGAATGATATATTTCATAAAAAGAATGTTTAATTTAAAAATCAGCTAATAATTTTAATAAATAATTGATTTGATAATTATTTAGAATTAATAAAAACTGTTAATTAAAAATTCATTTATTGTCTAGAAATTATCTGACCAATTGTGTGGATTTAAAGTTCAAGGTCAAAGTCAGATCCATTAAAAGTCAATAATGACTATTAATTTAAATATTATAATGCAGATCTGTAAATCATTGATTTCATAAAGAGACACTGCAGTATTAATCTTGGTGTATGAGTGGAGAGAAAGCAAACAAACACACTAGTATAAAAATACATATACTTAAAAATTTAGACACATCTATTTTTTCACAATTCATTTAATATTCACTTAAAATTTTAATTATATTTCAGTTTTGAAATAAATTGTTTGGTTTTTGTTTGATTATTTATTTTAAATCAATGTTAAAGTTTAAAGTTTTATTTTTTATCATCTTCATGATAAAGTAAAAAACCAATAATATATCCATGCATTGTTTCTTCTAAAAGCATAGGTTCAACTGATTTATTAAACAATAATTTTAAAAAATAATACAGAATATTTTTTTGAAAAAGCCAAAGAAAAAGTCATGTAAAAAATATATTATTTCATTGTTATATAAAATTAGTTTAAATTCTGAACATTGCTATAAGATTTTATTAACTTTTAATTAGTTATTAATACTAATTATTTGCTACTAAAATGAAAAATCTATTTATGTTAAGCTCATATATAAAATTATAAATATCTATAAGATTATTAAACTTTAATAAAACATTGACAATTATTTACAATTATTTTATAAAATTATCATAAAGACAAATGTGTGAAAATTAAATTTCTAATTATCTTAATGAAAGACTATATTCAGTTCCATTTTGTTTTATATTAAAACAAATAATATAACTATTCATCTCAAGATTACTTATTCATCTATTTATATTAATATTCTGTTTTTAAATTGCTGATTGCATCAACTATATTGTTATTATATTTAAAAAATATATATAGTTTAAGTTTACTGCAGTTAACTTATAATAACAAAACTTCATAAAGAGCAATTTTAGATAAAGAATTAACATTTTTTCATTGCTCCTCTAATTTTTATTGCTACTAAAAATAAAATGCATTTTCAAAGAGACTATTTGCCATGAAAATCATTTGCTTCCACAGCTCCTATTAATTTACCCATGGGAAATTATGTGAACTTTTTTTCCAAAATATTTCTGCATATATATGGCGTTGGCTCTAGTTTATTTAAGAACAATGGGTTCATATAACACTTGAAGAAGAGAACAAAAGAATTAAAAAGAGATGGAATTTCTATCTAAAATGTTATTATAGTTATAATGTATATATTTTTTAGTATATTTTAGAATTATTATAGCTATATCTTACAGGTATTATATTATGTTTATTATTAGTTATTATATTATAAATATATTGGTACAAATGGTATTCCAAAAGTAGAATTAGTAAGATATAGTGAAACATTGTATCTTAAATATTGATTTTATAATTCAAGTGTTTTTTTATGAATGAGTATTTAAAATTGTACATGACTAAACTCAGAGGAATAACAGCTTTTCTTTTTATACATTATGAAAAGTATTTCATGAATGAAAGTATTATCAATGTGTGCATGAGAAGTTCAAATAATTTATATATAAAGTGTTACCATTGTTATTCAATAATATATTTTGTCAGTACACATTTAATCTTAAAACTGGGTGAACTAATTATATCCCAAGTGCATGCAAGATGAACAATTATTCATATGTTTATTCTTATTATTAGCTTCATATGCCTTTTATTAGTAGTAGTATTTTAAGGTAATTTGAATTGGATGTTATATTATTTTATGTGTATTTAGCCATTCCGTGAAATAGAGCACAACTCATTCATTTATCAATGCTCCTGCACATAATACCTTGTGCTTGATTGTATTTTTGCTAATTTATATTTTCCTTGTTCACTATGGCTACAATTTTAATATTAAGGTATATGCTGGTGTTTATCCACAGACATGTTCAGCTTTACAATTTATTATTATCTCAACTATAATTTTTTAACTTAAAATATATTATCAGTGTCAAGCATAGTTATTTCCTTACCCCAATAGAGGTATTGTAAATGTTATAGTTTTATATTGATAAATATTTGTTGCTATTGTATTAATATTTATTAAGCATCTCTACATTGATTCTTTTAATACTATTTTTGATTAAGAAAAATGTATAATATCTCCTAGTAGCCTGGACAAAAGTATAGAGGTATATTGTTTTATGTTATGGGTAGTGGGTTTGTAAATAAAAATTGTATTTAGAATAAGAAAATTATTGGGTAATAAATATAACAGATATAATAAAATTATGGAAGTAGTTCTAAGAAAGGTACATCAATGTATTAGTTAATAATATATGTAAATTATAGATAGAAAATTAAAAGAAATAATAATTATTATTGTATTATTAATTAAATATGTTTTTCTTTGATTGCTATTATAATATCATTGCATAAGCACATCTATCTATCAAAAAATCTAGTTTAATACTATTTGCATTAATAATTATTTTAAGAGTACACTTTAATGGCCACATAGTGTTTATATATTCATTTTGCTTAATGATTTTTTAATCATATTACTTGAAATCTTAGAAGATAACTTATATTATTACTTCATTCCAAATGTATTTATGTATTTGGCAGCATAAAAGATGCTTTAACTACCCTCTACATTACTTTGATATTGCTTATTCAAATTTGCATCATAAAATATAACATTTTTAGATTTTAGGTCAGTAGAAGTGAAATAATTATATTTTAATATTTGTAAAGTATTTAGAAATGTTTTAAGTTATCTATTATATATTACTTAACTATTTACATATTTTGTTATTATGTAATTTCACTTCTACTTTCTTAAAATACTAAGATTCCAAAGTAATTTAAAAGAAATGCCAAATGTTCCATGTTTAACTTAAATAATAATCATATTTTTGTTAAGAAGTTACTATTTTACCATTAACATTTTGTTCCAAATGCATTTTATTCTGAATTTGATCTCTGAAATAAAAATATTTTAAACTTATTAAATCACCTATATTTGAGATAAATATGTTCTTAAAACCTGAGATCAAGATATCCTAAACTTATATTTAAAATAAGATATTTATTATTGAAAAGAACCTATGTTTGATATCAAGATATCTTAAAAAATAAGATAAAATATTTTTAATTATAAAAAGAACATTGTATTTTAATAAGGACTCATACTCTGAATTTTTTTTAAAAATCCATGTCATATGGTGTCAGTGCATGTAATCCGACAGTACAACATGGTGGGCTGTGTTGTAAAGCTTCTCTTGTGTTACCTCACCTTTCGGTCATTTTGTTTGGTTATTATATATATATATATATCCAGCAGACATAGATTATCAACTATATAAAATATTTATAATACTTTTCCAAAATATTTATCATCCTTTTATTTCATCATTTCACTTTAAATAAAGTTTTTTTTTCCTTAGTGGGTTTTTTTTTATTTCTTAAATTCAAATCAACAAGAGCTTCTTTTTATTAACTATCAGAGTTTTGCTATGAGTCCATCCTCTCTATTTTATTGCATTTTTTTAATATCATTTCTATTCCTTTTTTTTTTTTTTTGTTGCTGCTATTTCATGATGTAATTTTATATGCTTTTTGAGTAATTTAAAATAATTGCTTCATTTTAGAATTCAACTTTTATGTTTTACAGTTATATGTTAAACCAAACAAAATACTCCAAATAAAATACTTATTTATGTATAAGGTACTTTCTTTCAAACATAATATTAAATCTGCTAACTTCTCTTTATAGTATTTTTTGCTTGTTCTAAATAGTATTATTTTTTTCTTTCCTGTAATATTCTCAAGCATTGATGTTTAACATATTCTTAAGAATAGATTAAGCATTTGTTTACTTTTAATAGCTCTAATTTCAAATCTCTCTTCAAATTTGAATAAAATAGCACGTCTAAAATGATTAATATAATTTCCATTTTCCATAAGACTTGATAATGTTCAAACCTAACTTTAACAGAACATATAAAAATGTTTTTAGAAAAATTGAATAAGCTTAAAGTGCATCCTTTTAAATTGAAAAGTTTTCAATAACTTCCTTAACGTTATCAATAGTATACTATCTTTGTATATTTTTTTAATAATTTCAGTATTTTTTTTTGTTTTTTTTTTTACTTTTTTAAACAAAAAACATAACATAATATAACTTAAAATTTTACTTTTAATCGTGTAATCATCATATAATTTAATAACTAATTAGTCTTTAATGTGTCACACATGATTGTAAGCATATATTTTACTTTTTGTGCAAATAAAGTTTATTTTGAAAAAAAAAACAATTAGAAGATATATTGGAGTAGTTGAATTTTTTAGTTTACTATTAACACATGTTTTATGATACATTATCATTTCTAAATGCTTCAACTTTCAAATTTGGGAATATTGAATTGTTTTTTAATCAGCTATGTAAAGTTTTATTAGAATGTTTTTTTTAAAAAAAAAGATAAGCTCAGAAGTAAATATACTTTTAAATT
Source organism: Epiperipatus broadwayi (assembly GCA_028023455.1). Lineage (NCBI taxonomy): Eukaryota > Metazoa > Onychophora > Udeonychophora > Euonychophora > Peripatidae > Epiperipatus > Epiperipatus broadwayi. The sequence continues at coordinate 64,543 of JAQFVV010007199.1, read as the reverse complement.
AATTCAATCATAAGTTTCCCTTTTAATAACTCATTATTGTGTTTGCTGAAAATGGTGTCTTCTGATGAGTTTCTTTTAAACAAAAGTGATAATACTTATACCAATTTCTAATAAATTAGATTTAACAGTTTCGCTTACTTTACTAATTTCTTTTTTTGACATTTTATCTTTTATACATGAATCTGCACTTGACCCAAAATTTATAGTTATGATATTTTATCTAAATCTATTGAATCAATTTCTCTTATTTCACCCAAGATATATTTTTCTTAACAAAGAATAATTCCTAATACAACTTTATAATCACTTTTATTTTATTAAATTCTTACTTAGTTTAATGTTTTAAAGCCAAAATTTATAGCATTTTCTTTTAAACATTGTTTAATGCTTTTAAACTTTTTTTTTGTAATGATTGCTTTTAGTTTAAATTGTAATTAATTAAATGAATATGCAATTTATATGTTTACTTTTTAACTAATTTTGTATACTTTATTTAACAAATTAAATTTCATTTGCTGTCATTATAGTATGTAATTAAACATTTTATAAACTTCCTTTCCAGGGATTAAACACAATATATAGCTTCAACAATCATTTAAACTTTTAAAAATTATCAAATCTTTAAAGATCTGCTAATTCTAATCTAAATCTATCCTTTATCTTTATTCCCAATTATAATTTTATAAATTTAATAATATTATAATCATAAAATCTTATCTTAAACAATAATTTCAATATTAAATAAAATAAAAATTGTCTTTTAGTTATTCGAAACACTTCAAAATATTTTTTTGTTTTTTTTTATTTTATTATTATTTTTTTAGTGAAGAATTTATTAGCTTCATGCTCCCAAATTAAAATGCTTTAGATTTGCCTATATAATTAGAAAAAATGGTTGAAGATAAGAGTGGGCTGCTCTTATCTTTATAAAGTCGAATCCTGCATTAAGATTTGTAGAGGTTTCTCTTGGAATAAATTAAGCACTCAAGGCAAGTATACTAAGGTTATAGCCTTATTTAAGTATTAAGAATAGTGCAAATTTAAAATGTATTAAATATCATATTATTTTCATCCATTATCTGGATGATGAACATATTATATTTTATCCAGTTTTTCTTGATTCACCCACATTTCATCCACATTTTTATCTCATCTATTTATCTTATATATGGATTTTTTCTAGATTTTTTATAAATTTTTGAGATCCAATTTAAAACTTTACTTCATTATCTATTGTCATATGAAAGGATTCCACTTTAGTTTTTTGTGCTATCAGTAATTTGTGTATCTTCTCTTATCTTTGTATGTTTCTTTTAATTCCTCTTTGTTAATCATGCATATTTTTATACTTTTCTATTGAGCCTAAAATTCACTATGTATATACATCCTAGAATTATAAGTCCAGGATTGGTAAAACACATATATTAAAATGATTATTTCTCATAAACTTGGCCACATTTATTTTTATTATTAATTTCTTAGTACCAAAAACCCATTATCCAAGTTAATTCTGCTATTTTTATCCACAATGTTTTCATTCATATTAATAATATGGTTATGGGATTCATAATTGTTAATTTTTTGTAACTCATAAGTATCTATCTTTATTTTCTTATTCCTGAAAATTACTTAATGTAAATCCTTTATCTTTAAAATGTAGCTATCTTAAGTAATCTTTCATTTAGTCTTATCATTTAGTTTTTATTTTAACGCTCAAAATAATTTACCTACTGCTTAAAAAAGATTGGGAAAAGTAAAATCTATTTTTTATTGTACATTTTTATCCATACAAATCATTTTCCTTCTCATTAAACAAACTAATAATTGCTGCTGTATTTTCATAATTATTCAGAATTTTATAATGTCAAGGATCTATGTTTAAGTTCCAAAATGCAAAATATTAACTGTATTAATTGGCTATTTACTAAATGAATGTATAAATTCGTTGCAAAATGGCAATTTGTTCTTATTACTCCTATGAATAATTTATCTTAATCTTTCGATGTCATCTACTGACTATAACCACTTTTACTTCTAATTCGCTTTTTTTTTATTAGTTGACTCAAGTTTGTGTTCTCTATAAACAAATTTTAAATAATATTAAACATATTTAAATATAACTGATTAAAAAACGAATGTATATATAATTTTTAATATTTTTGTTTTAAAAAATTATTAATGTCACTAGTGAATTATTTTCATTTTCAATATATTAATCATTTAGATACAAAAAGCACAAAATTTGGTCAGCAATTTTTTAATTTAATTAGTCTCTGGAGCCTTTCTTTCTTTATAAGTTTGCCCTTAATGATTTAATGCAATGATAAATGACTAACTCTGGAGCTGAATATCCATAGACTATAGTTTTAGACCTGTCATTTTTGGTGCTCAATTTTCTTATGAATTATCTTATGAATTATCGAGCAATAAACTATTGGATTTATATACAGGGTTGATCGAAAGCCTTACTGTTTGACTATATGCTGCATGTTTTATTACTAGTTTGATTATTATTTATTTTTTCTTATTATTAAATAATTGATTATATATTCCTATAACAACAATTAGTGCAATTTGTAATATATAAGCATGCACATACAAACTATTAATCTTAACTGTTGATCAATTACTGGAAGCAAATTAACTTTTTAATCTAAGATCTTTGATTAAATCCTCAATAAATGAAACACAACATATACGTAAACAATTTTTGTGCTGCTTGAAAAGTTTTCACTATTACTAATGGGTCTTCAGTATTTTTTTAAATAATTTCAAGATAATTTCGATAGAAATATATATATATGCAAATTTTAAAAGGGAGTGAATTACCCTGTTGAACAAAGAATTAAGCATAGAATAAATCCACCTATTTTTGGCAGCTCTGATATTTATAAGGATACCCTTATCAACATTGTTGGTAATTCAGAGAGAAATTAATTTATCAACCAGCTGAAATATAGACTTTGTTTGCATATATATTGAACTATGGTTAATTTAAAGTTTACATATTCAATCTTGTTTAATTATTACAATTAAGGTGTTAAAAGTGAAATGCTGTCTCCATCCTTGTAGTTTAATAACTCTTAAGTGTCATATTCCATCTGGTTGATAAATCTCTCTGAACTACCAACAATGTTGACAAAGGTGTGCTTATAAACATCAGAGCTACCAAAAGTAGGTGAATTCTATCTATTTTTGATTCTTTGTTCTACATTTAGAGTTCTTTTAAATCATAGCCTGGGGGATCGTGATTTTACCCCCTTTGTTTAATCATATATATGCATATAAATTAGGAAATATCATTCTATGTTTTATATACAGTAAAAATCTTTTTTTTTATTTAAATAGTTCAATAATTGCAAAATATTTAAATACCAATAAAAAACAGTTTAATATGTAGATAATTATTTTGTAAAATCATTCAGCGATTTTTTTCAAAAACTAATTATTCTCAAGAACTTTGATAAAAATATTTATTAATTAAAATATACTATAATCAAATTTCTTAATACCATGACATTCTTCAAAAAACATATACGTAGAATTATAAAACCAAATTAAATATGGTTATATAATTTAAGAACAATTATTTTTTGTAAATATGTAAAATAAAAATATAGCTGATTTTAATCAAATTTATGTTCTAATTTAATTAAAATAATAATAACAAAAAAAAACTATATATATATATATTACCGGTAACATTTAAAAATATATTGAACATTAATTCATATGGGCATATGGATATGTAAATGCGTACGTGTTTCAAAGTATGTGATAGTTCATTATATTTAAAAATTGTTTGGAAAAAAAAAACCATTATGTATTACATAAACTGTATAATGTTTTATTATAACTTCTTATTGAATACGGAACTAAATAAACATTAAGTACATCGCTTTTTAAAAAAAAAAAATTTCTTCCTAAGTTTCGTAAATATTTATAGATGTCGCTGTGTATTTAAGATCATTTTCTCCGAGCTTTAATTAAAGTTATTAATATTTCTGAAAAGAAATAAAATGCCACATTTATTGTAACATATATTTTATATTTCAAATTTAATTCAGAATATATACTATTCTGTAAAAACTCTTCTTCCTTAAAAGTATGAAAAAAATTCATATAAATAAACAAAATAAGTCAATCATTCTGCCTTAATTAAATCTTAACTACGGAAGTAATATGATCAATAATATAAGATAAGTAAACATTGTTTATATTTTAATAATTTATCCTTGTTTATCTTTTTAGTATTCATATTTTATTCTATAGATATACGTAATATGTTATACATTTGTATATAAATGGTTAAGCATAATAACTTCATTAGAAAATGGTAGATTTTTAAAATAGAAAATATTTATTAAGTAAAAAAAATAAATACTATCATGCAAGATAAAATAACAATTATTTTCTAATTGTCATTAAGTAAAGTAGAAGAACTGTCTTGCTTTAATTTAATTTAAAACTGAAAATTATATATGCATATATTTTCTACTAAATCAAGCAATAACGTTTGATCATCATCAGTAACACTTGATATTATTATCATCTAGTCAATACGATTCATATTAGCATATCAGTATTTAGAATTATACAAAAAAAGAAAAATAGATACGTAAAACATTATTAAATACCATACGTGTATGTGTATGTGTATAATCAAATAAACATACACTCGGATATATATATATAATATAGCCGAAGTCGAATTTCATTTTCATTCTCTAAGCGATGTAATGCAATGATTTTCTTATATATATAATGTTGATTTGATGTACATCTTGGATTTATTACATACATTTAAATGTATGCATATTATAGAAATTAATCGAATTCATTTTCTGCTATAGAATTTATAAATATACATAAGTATATCTTTTTCAAAAGTGTTGATCTCTCTCTCTGTGTCTGTGTGTCTCTCTCTCTCCCTCTCTCTCTCTCTCCCTCTCCCTCTCCCCTCTCTCTCCATCTCCCTCTCCCTCTCTCTCCCCCTCTCTCTCTCTCTCTCTCTCTCTCTCTCTCTCTCTCTCTCTCTCTCTCTCTCTCTCTCTCTCTCTCTCTCTCTCTCTCTTGATGATTGAAATCATGTTTTTATAAATTTATAAGTACCTATAATAATCATATATATATAAAGAAATTTACAGTTAACTGAAAAGAGATCCTTTCATTCCACTTTGCAATCTCAAAGAAAACCAGCTGCATGAATGCCTACTGTCCTTCCATATATTTTGTTTTACAATTATGTGATTATTTATATCGTTAAATGAATAGCCATAGATTGTTCAAGAACAGGCAGGCATTAGTCAGCTTAATGAATTTTCTACAATTTAATTCTGACCCTCAGATCAAGATATATTATGATATTTTTCATTATTTGCGTCATAGTTCTTAATTGAAATAGCAGTATATATATTTTTGTTAACATAATGAATATGTGTGTTGATGATCTTGTCTTGAAAAATATTTACCATCATAATAATTAAAACTAAATTATAATCCTTATTTCCAGGTGGGCTATAAAGTCACCAGATAACTATGTGTCAAACGAGGTACATGCTAAGACTTTCTGGCTGCAGACCCAGGTTCCATATAATTCTTATTTCTAAGGGGCTACAAACTCACCAGATAATTATGTGCCAAAGGTGTTAATAGAAAATATTATTATCTGCAAAAGAGATTATATAACATTTAGGCAATCTAATAGTAGGTCGAGCCTCATAGTTTTATATAATTGACTAAGGAGATTTTTTTTTTTTTGTTTACTGCACATAGCTGAATTGTTCCAAAAACTATTTTCTTTTAAATCCATTACAAACTTTAGTTATTCAATATTTTTTTATAATTATATTAACAGTTTTAATTAAACAACAAACCACCTAATCTTATATAATACTATCTAATATAAAGTTACAAAATTTTATGTTGATTTGAACTCAGACTTTCACATGATCTTCAGCTATCCATATTATCTCATACTGCTGACATACCTGATCTCACACACATGTCGAAAAGATAAAACAACCACCAATAGATGTATTTTGTGCTAAACCAGCACTCATCAGTTGATCCAGATTATCATATTCACACATATATACAATCAATGCTCAACTTATATCATGATAGCCAGTCTTCATACCTTAATGGATAGGCTTCAAACCACTCCACTCCACAACTCTTCAGCCATCCATTTCATTGAAAATCTTATGATGGAATGCTCAAAGCCCACATTGGTTCCAACTTTTTCATCCTACCCATACTGATCATAAGTCACTCTAATCCCTCATGTACAGGACATAATCCATTTACATATATATATGAAGGGTATGTAGACCTTAAAGCACTATATTTCAATATATGATTTTTTCTACAGTACATGCTTTTTCATATCTGCACTCTAATATGTAATATATAGGGAATTTGAACTCAGACTTTCACATGACCCTCAGCTATTCATGCTATCTCATACTGCTGACCTTCTTGGTTACACACATGTCGAAAAGACAAACAATTACCAATATACATATTTTGTGCTAAACGGGTTTTCATTATTTCATCCAGATTATTATCTCCACACATATATACAATCAATGCTCAGTTTATATTAAGATAGTCAATCATATTTTAATGGACAGACTTCAAACCATTCCACCCCACAACTCTTCAGCCATCCATTTCATTGAAAATCTTATGATGGAATGCTCAAAGCCCATGGCCATCCATTTCAATAAAAATCTGATGATGGAACGCTCATGGGCTTTGAGCATTCCATCATCAGATTTTCAAAGAGTTGTGGGGTGGAGTGGTTTGTGGCCTGTCCATTAAAGTATGAAGATTGACTATCTTAATATAAACTGAGCATTGATTGTATGTATGTGGTGGAGATGATAATCTGGACCAACTGACAAGTACTGGTTTAGCACGAAATATATATATCGGTGATTTCTTATCTTTTCGACATGTGTGTGATCAAGTGTGTCAGCAGTATGAGATAGCATGGATAGATGAGGGCTGTGTGAAACTCTGAGTTCAAACCCCCTATATATTACATATTGAAGTGCAGGTATGAAAAAGCCTGTACTGTAGAAAAAATTCATATATTAAAATTTTATGTCGTAATTGTCCAACAGAGCAATTACTGAATATTGTTATAAAATTGCAAAAGAGAAGGCTGCGTGAGATTACACCATTTAAAATAATAAAAATTGATTACTTATATTCTACTAGTATGTACGTGAACATGTTTCTTTGATTAAACTAGAAATAAAGAATAATTCATTGTCAGAAAAATAAAATTTTGTATTATCAATTAAATTGTTTAAAACAACGTAAAACAAAAACTGACACTATTTTGTGTGGAAAGAAATTATACTCTGCAATGATAAAATGCGTGTGTGTTCCTAGAAAAATATAATAATTGATACTATCACGTTTTTTTTTTCCTACATAGCATAAGTGGACTGCTATATATTTAAATTTACTAATTTACATCTTCATTTATATATATATAATGAATCATTACATTAATATACTGTACAAACAGTTTTTTTATTTCTTCAAAAAGAATAATTGTGACTAGCAGATTCACTTAATCGAACAGTCAAGTTTGTTTGTTTTTCCAATTTCGTTTTTCAACTTATTGATTATTTGAAGAATGTTTTGCAAATAATAGTATTTTCCTACATGAATCTAATATATTAAAGTAATGTATTGTAAACACATGTTTTCTTTAATAAAAATATGTTATTATCTATCAAATATAATGATGGTAGAATTATTGTAGATTATTATGGGTTGCAAAAAACACCCAATGACAAAAAAAATTATTGGTTCAAAATAACAAAGTACTAATATTAAAGTGAAGAGAAGTATTTAAAAAAAAATTGTCTGTGTAAAATTATTCAAAAGATAGTGCAAAATCAAACAATTATTAAAGAGTTTACAGCAAATAATTTTGGCTATTTTGCTTTTATCATAAAGGCGATTAAGGCGATTATATTTTATTTTCATTCAGCAAATTAAAACATATTTTTAACTCCAAAATTATTAGCAAGTAAAAAAGAAAACAATGTTAGTTTATTATTAGTTATACTTTGCTTGGGTTAATCAGTGCAAATCATAATATATATTTGGCTTTCTAATGCGATGGAAAAAACAACTCAGATATCTGCAGTTATTTATCATTGCTACAATGGTAATAGTTGGCATACTTTTAGTAGCAAATTGCTCATATTCATTTGTGTATATCCCTATTTCTGCAATGTATCACAATTGCCAATAGTATTGCCTGTCTTTTTACATAAAATATTTATATCATACAAAGCAATATAAAAAAATCATTGCATATTTAACTTGTAGCTATCACAATTATCAATTTCCTTTTTCTAGGATATTTTGCTTAGTGGTAATTCATGTTCTGTTTATAAAAAGACTTGGTTATTTTTATTTTTCAGAAGGTTCACAAAAAATATATTTTTGATTCAGTGCAGTTATTTTAATATGATAACAGAAATACAATTATTCAAAATTGTCTCAACAATAATACAAAATCATGTAATCACATTCTTATTATCTTTCTAATATGATAAACTTTAAAAGTTATACACATGACTTGATAAACATTAAGTATATTGTTTTTTTTCCTTAAGACCCTTTTAAAAATATATAATATAATCAATGAGAGCATTTGATCATTACCTGTGATTGTTTGCTATGCTTGCAAGCCTCATGTATAATTCATCTTAACATCTCAGATTTTAGATTTACTTTACAAAATAGTTTCTCTATTATAAAAATACATTAATAGATAAAACAGTTTACAAATAATCCACTACAGGATAAATGATTTTCCAATAGCTTTTCATAAAAATAACTCTAAAGGATTATAGATCAACAGATTGCAAATTTTCAAATTGAATACATGAGTGTTTGTTATAATAATGCGTTTAGTTTTCTATCCTTGATTTAAATTCTACTTAATAACTCCTGGACATTTATTTAATAATAAATATTAGAGAGTTAGCTGAATTGACTATGATATGGATAGTTTAAAAATCTCAAATCTTCATTTTAGCCAGATTAGAACTCAGGTCGTATATTACCTAGTTTTGCATCTGTAAAGTTATATATATATATATATATATATATATATATATATATATATAACACATACTCTCCAATCTATTGTCATTTCTTCTAGCATAAACTCCAAGATATTGTAAAGACCTGGAGAGAGACCACATATGAGATGAATGGATGAAATAAGGAAGTATGCAGGAGTGCTATGAAAAAAAGAGGTTAGAGATTAGAAAAGATGGATTAAACTCAGAGAGAACTTTATTCTGCCATGGATTGATAATGGTTGAAAATGATGATGATGATATACATACTGGAAAAATGTTAGCTCCATTCATTAATACCATAAACATTTATTATTTAGTTGATTCCCACACTGTAAAAATTGACAAATCACTCTGCAGTATGTGTATATTTTACATAAACTATTATTAGCTGTTTTAAAACAAAATTAATCTTTTGTAAATAATATTACATAATGTAAGATGAGTGACTATTATATTTGCATAAAAGTTTTGCTTTGTTATAAAACAGTTGATAAAGGTTTATTATATATTGCGTCTTTTTTTTTTTCAAGGATATGCCAACTGAATCGAAAAATGTTTGCAAAGCAGCTATAGAGACTGATATTTTTTTCAGATTTATTTAAATATTTTTTAATGCATCTATCTATTTATTACATAAATAATATACCATGAATATTAAAATAGAAGTGATCATCTTTTAGTTTTAAATAAAATTTGACAAATTCTATAATTATTTAGTACATCACATAGTTCAGTTTGAACAATCGATTTTAATTGGCTGTTGATTAAATCATAACTGCATACTTATTCTCATTTAAAGAAAAATATAATTATAATGGCAATGTTTATATATATATTGTAGAAAAATATAATTATAATGGCAATGTTTATATATATATTGTAATGGGCACATACACCATTACATTATTATTTTCTTTTTAAATTGAACATGAAAATTAAAAGTTCGCAAATAAAAACTTCTTTTTTAAGAATTAAAAATTGAAAATTAAAAATCATCTAAACTCTAATATATATAAAATCGCACAGATGAGAAATTATTAGAAGAAAACTGTATTTTTAAAAAAAAAGAAAAAGTTTTAAAACTAAATGTTCAGAAAACAAAAAGAACTTAAAAGATTTAAAGATAAAGAGAATGTACATAAATTTAATTAATTCTATTGTATAAAATGAAAATGATTATTTTAATTAATAAAAGTAAACTAGCCCTTGGGCATTTCCAAATATATAAGCAATGGTCAGATAGGAGAAAACAATAGAAACTAATAGCCAATAAAAGAAATCCCTCAGGAAATGGAGCAGAATGAAAAGATCATCATCATCATGACATAATGTCCACTGGATCTGAAAGTCTATCATAAAAAGTGAGTGAAAATTAATTTAAGGGGGAGATGTGTGATAGCAGTGGTGATGTGTGTTAGTGCGGAGTTAAAGAAGAAAGGATTGAAAAGACACACTCTCAATCCATTCAGTTTTGCTAAAAAAAAAAGAGAAATGACCAATCGTTTTCTACATTGAGGACCAGCTAAAGTAAAAGACCTCCAGATGAATCAATAAAACAGCCAACATAATACCAATCTCTTTAGGACAGTGAGGGAATTCACATTCAAATGGCAAGCTATGGATAAAGATGAACTTTTTAAAACCGTAAGAACTTTATGAATATTTTCAAAACAATAACTCTAAGTATAAAATTTTCCCAGTATTTAAAATAATTGCAATAGAAATTCCAATCTGACCAAAAGTAATCACTATTAATTATTTGATTGAATGTATTATTTGTTTGTTAAATCATTTCCATTTTTTTAAATATTTTTATTATTATTTATTGTATAAATTACCTAAATGCATTAAATTTAAGTTGGGTATAGATGCTTACATGGATTGTTAATGGTTAATTGTTTTTGTTTCATATTTGATTAAAATATATAGACATTCGGTAAATAATGATACCTTATGGTGAGTATCTAACATGTATTTATTCAGATGTCTTTTAAAGTTATTGGTGTCAATGCGGCATCTTATGATGAATGCCATTGGGTTTCTTGTAAATTTTCCTCTGCAATTTCATCAATGACTTAATATTTTGATCATTTATGTTTATTTTGAAATGTTTTTAACCTTGTAATCTATGTAGCTGATCTATATTCAACATTAAAAAAACACACTTTTATAAAATTCATCTGTGCGAAATTATATAAATGTTAAACTTAAGTCAGGTGTGAATGGCTATATAGATTGGTAAAGTTATATTAATTAATTAAGGGAGGGTTAATCTTAGGTTATTTGTTTCATAGTTAAATTGGGTCAGTGGATTGGATATATTGGTATAATTAGATGTAGTATGAGATTTGCTACATGCAGGATCATAGCATTTGCTGCACACCCCCTGTTTGCCTTTGGAATGGGATAATAAGATGGAAAACACAGTTCCTTCCTATGGAGTGTTTTTTTATTGTTCTTCTTGACAGACAGATGTAGCATTCCTGTCTAGATGAGAATCAATGTTTTTTATAACCATGTTGTTCAGATGTACATTCCTGACAGTATGGTATTTGTGCTGTTGTATTCATGCTACATTGAATACATCGATATATCAGATAGATTGGCATTGGTTTGACTGCAAACTTTTGGTCTAAGGTTAAATAAGGGATAGAATATTTTCTTTTCAAATGCAATCTATGTAGTCTATTCATACTCAACACTTTAATAAAATATTCAACTCATCTGTGTGAACTTATAAAAGTTAAAACAAAAATTAAATTCTAAAATCAAATTAAATTATAAAGTAAAAGTAATGCTAAAATGATTCAAAATTTATATGTGCGTTAATAAATGTTTGTGTGTATAATTACTGGCAGTGGCTTATTTGATTCTTTTTTTTAATATTGAAATATTCTTAGATAAGAATTTATAAAATATAAATCTCTGCTGTTCCACTGAGCTAGTGACTGGGGCTAACAGTCTAAAATATATATAAAAAAATGTTTTCTTAACTTACATATCTGCTACTATATAAATTTTCTAGGTTCTAAATAGCCTAGTGGCACTCTGTAGCACAGATACAGTAAGACCCCTATACCTTTGGACTGTTATAATAGATAGATAGATAGATAGATAGATAGATAGATAGATAGATAGATAGATAGATAGATAGATAGATAGATAGATAGATAGATAGATAGATAGATAGATAGATAGATAGATAGATAGATAGATAGATAGATAGATAGATAGATAGATAGATAGATAGATAGATAGATAGATAGATAGATAGATAGATAGATAGATAGATAGATAGATAGATAGATAGATAGATAGATAGATAGATAGATAGATAGATAGATAGATAGATAGATAGATAGATAGATAGATAGATAGATAGATAGATAGATAGATAGATAGATAGATAGATAGATAGATAGATAGATAGATAGATAGATAGATAGATAGATAGATAGATAGATAGATAGATAGATAGATAGATAGATAGATAGATAGATAGATAGATAGATAGATAGATAGATAGATAGATAGATAGATAGATAGATAGATAGATAGATAGATAGATAGATAGATAGATAGATAGATAGATAGATAGATAGATAGATAGATAGATAGATAGATAGATAGATAGATAGATAGATAGATAGATAGATAGATAGATAGATAGATAGATAGATAGATAGATAGATAGATAGATAGATAGATAGATAGATAGATAGATAGATAGATAGATAGATAGATAGATAGATAGATAGATAGATAGATAGATAGATAGATAGATAGATAGATAGATAGATAGATAGATAGATAGATAGATAGATAGATAGATAGATAGATAGATATAATTCATAGCACTAGCTGAAATCTATATAAAATATTTGAAATGCACCATAGCTATATTGTTTCAGTCACATAACTCCTTTAAATAAAGAATTGTCTGTATTTTTGAAGCCCATCAGATTTACTAATCAATGGACTGAAACAATATAACTATGAAGAGTTTAAAATAGTATATATGTATGTAGGATTTGGCAGTTGAGTATTTCATAATTGTGTACATTGAAAAATGCTAATACAAAATATTTACCAACAATAGTAAATAAAATTGTATAGATAGTACATCTAGAAACATGAATTTTAAAATCGAATATAAAAATATATAAAAAAATAGAGCTAATAAAAGCTGACTATTTTTTGGATTACCGGTTTTAATAATACTGATCTCTAAAGCATAATGATTATACAGAAAATTTATATGATAATAACTGATAAATCTTTTTTTTAAAAAAAAAGAAATGCTACAGTAAGCACAAATATATTGAAAAGTTTTGAATATGATTTAGTGAACTAATGTGAACTAATTTAGAGTGAGTTACTAGCAAGTTTATATGATGTTTAAAAAAACTATGTGGAAATTGGTTGCAACATTTTTATATAACTGTTATAATCAATATTATTTGTCTATTGAATACAACTGTTATGCTCTAACCTGTCACTTAGAATATAAAATTTGTCAACACCCAAGCACATAAAATATAGTCATATTTATATATCATTAATAGAAAAGCAATATGAACATTATTGCTCACACAGTAATAGATAGGAAGTCACATTAGAATTATCAAGGATTGGTGCAAGCATGGAATCATTAATGTCATTGAAAAATATAAAAAGTAGAAAAAAAAACTGGAAAGAATATTATGTAGACAGGATAACAATAGGTAGATAGACAACCATTAAGCTGGATAATAAAAAATATAAAAATAGATTTTGTATAAGATAGATGGATAAAGAAATTTCTAGAGTGCTGTGAAGAAACTATAAATCTGAGAAAGTGGATTCAATTTTGAGTGACTTTCACTGCTTAAATACATAAAAGTTTAACAATAATGATGATAATGAACATAATGTATAAGTGAAAGTGAAAAATGAATCTCATATAACTAATTTCTTAATATATACAAAGGACTTCATTTAGATTTTCAGTTTACCTTTGCACTCCTGCAGCTACCTATAGCATTATTTTATGGGTTTTGGTTTCATTTTGAGAGCAGAAACTGGAACTACAATATAATAATATATTGCTTTAAAAAAATTTGAAAATATCAGAAGCCTACAGCCAAAACAAACTATAAAAGACCCAAACCCTTCCTACCATGTTAGTGACTGATAGTTTCTTTGTGAGACTAATTGTGAACTCTTTTTAATTTTAATTAAGTTAAAACTGTAAGGAAGATATAGGTAATAATGTTAAAAAATATTATTTAGTGATATAGAGATAAAAGTTATAAAAAGTAAAATTAAAGATAGTAAAGTAAAAGATGTTATATATTAGATAATTATAAAAATAATAATAATAAAATAGTATTAAATATTATAAAATAATATTAAGAAGAATAATATTTAAAGGGTTGATTTAAAAATAAAAAGTAAAAATGGAATGGTTTAAAAAGATAAAAAATATAAAAAATGATGAATTGGATATGTTTTGTATTTTATATATTTTTATATATGTGTAGGTAGAATATACATATAGATGTGTATTAGTAAAGATATATGAGGATTGTATATATGTCTATAGGTGTATGTATATCTGTATATAGATGTATGTTTAAAAGAGGTATTTCTAAGTATTGGATATGCATATGAATATGTAGATGTAGATATGGATTATATATATGTCTAGGGGTGATATAGATTTATATGTGTATATATATGAAAAAAATATATGTGTATATTTTGATATGTATGTGTGTATTTTATATATATGTGTGTGTAAAATGATGGATATATATATTTGATTTATATATGATTTATACATATATATCTGAAATGATAATTATGTATTTGTATTATTCAAATCTTGTAGCTCTGACAAAGACTGCTGGACAGTCGAAACTGTAAGAAAATAAAGAAGGTTAAGAAAATTACTTTCATTAAAGTGTATATGAATGAAGTATTATAAGTAATATATAACACTTTTTTATTAAACCACTAAACATCACATGATCACTATCTCATAGTGGTGGCTATGGTTGTTAAAGAGCCAAAGACACCAAAATGTATGGGTGCTGAATTGAGTTCAGACCCATATGACTATATAAGCTATTGAGCTTGGATTGAAAATATTAATAGTGTTTTCAATTTCATTCTCATAGTTTTGTAGTTAAATAGAGTTAAAAGGTGGGTGCTGGAGGGTTGCATTAGATCCTAAGATCTAGGTGCAGTGCTCTCAGATCCAAGGCTCCTCACTGATGAAGGCCACAAGCCAGAAACTAGTCTGGGGATATTGGATGAGTAGGCACTAGATAGGGATTTTATGCACAAGCCTTCTGGCATCCATTGATTGCTCTTGTTAGCACAAGATGGCACTACTATATGGAGAGTGTTGTTTTGTTTTGAATTGTTTAATAACTTTTTTATTGTTGTTAGCATTGAGAAAAAGTATATATATTCCTTAGTTTATTTAAATATTTATAATTATTTTTACAAAATATTTGTATAAGTATTTAAAAACAAAATTATTCATGGTTATATTTTGATCTTAAATAAACATGTTTTATTTTTTAAAGTGAAAATTAAAAATATTTGTTCTAATGGTAAAAAGGAAACTACAATTGGATTACTAAATGCAGCTGTAAAAACCTTTTTGTGATATTTTAATAATAGTAAATACAATTTTAAATTTCAGAACATAATTTTATAGATTTACAACAAATGAAGCTCAAGAATCAATGACTTTATTCCTCTTTATTTTACTTTATAATTTATTTTTTTATATTTTCAAAACAAATAAGATTTTTTTAGGATGTCTTTTTATTGGTAAACTTACATTTCTAACAAATAAACACAATTGATTGAATTTTAATATAAAATAAAGATTTAAATATAAAAGTCAAATAATGAATGTTTACAAAAATTATCACTTGGAAGAACAATAAAAATGGTAACCAGTTGAAAAGCATTATAATTTTTATTGTGAGAATATTCTTTAGCTTTTGGGATAATTTTAAAAATTGATAATGATTTAATAGATGGTAAATCAGATAGACCATGAATAGAAGTATAAAAAAAGACTAAATTTGAAAAATATTCGAAATTGGGCAAGTAAGACTTCATAATATTTTCAAAATTCTGAAAATAAAAATTAATCTTGGAAAAACTTTCATCAAAACAAAACAAAAATAAAAAAGACTCTTTTTCAATTGAATGTCTGAAAATATTCAAAGCACACAAATTAAAATTAAAGATAAAGTACAAGAAAAAATAAGATCTATACTTCAAAGATCTCAACCATATCATTATTAATGAGGTGAGTTATATAAAAGAAGTGTCAGTAATTGAAGATATGATAAGATTGTCTTTCTGTCATTTTCATAAAATAAGGTCATAAGACTTGATTATACTGCATCAGAAATGTCACAGAAAAGATTATAAAGATGTTAATCAATCAATTTTTAAAAAAACAGCCATTATATTTTTATTGTAAGAAGCAAATTTATAATTCTAAGAAAAAATAATTGATCATTTGCAAATTATTACACATTATCTTTTATATTACATTAAAAAGTGTAATGAAAAGTATTCTGTACAAATTACAATCTTAGATAATAAAAAGAATTTTCATTATCTAAGATGGTTTTAGTAAGTGTTAAGAAAGAAAAAATTCAATGCTAATGTTTTGGATAAATTTAAAATGCCTGAAATGCCAGAAATAAATCAACATACATTTTGATGATTATACAAAATTCTTTGATTTAGTTGTACTTGCTATCTATTCAAATGTTGTTGTTTTTTTTTAGAAAAGTGCAACAAACTAATCTTATTAAAAATTTCTATATAAAATTAGAAGTATCATTTTAAATAGACTGAAATAGTTTTTTTTAATGAGTCCTATCTATTAATGTGTAAGTAGAATGTATAAAGGAAAAACCTTATTAGATAAACATGAATGGAGAAGTCATATTAGATAATGACAAGGCAAAATATATTGATGATACTATGCTTATAGTCACAAATACTGAAGAAAAATTAATAAGTTGATTTAAATTTATGTGAAAACACAGTAGAATTAAAAAGTTTATCTATATGTGTTTTACATTAAAAATACAAAATCCAATGTCAAAAATTTTATTGCATACTGATAACAAAGATGGTGCTACAAAAAATTTTAAAAGACATGTAAACAGGAAAAACTAAATAAATAAATATTCAACCAGAATTCTTCTTGAAAGTAAATATATAGATCGACATTGTTTTATATGTATGAGTCTTATTATGAGTCAAATATTAAAAAAAGTATTTAATGCTTATAAATGTCAATGGCTTTAAAATATAAAGTCAATATTAATAGCAAACAATATATGTAATAACTAAATATGTCCACAAGGATACTTGTAATTTAAAACATTAAATAATAAATAACTTGAGAAGCTTTCAATTACTATAACATGTAATATCAGCTGTTTTTGAATCTAATATTAATTCTTATATTATACTTTTCATGATATCTCATAAGTTTCATAATTTTTACATTAGTACCTGGTCTGTTGAGAAATTTATTTTCTCTGATAATAAACATAATCTCTTTTAATCCCTTTTTTATTATTCCTTTCTTGATGCAATATCTTTACATTAGTTAAATCAAATAAATTTCCAAGATATTTAACTTCATGATCATTAAATATATATGTTTAAGCATTATTTATTTTGCTTGTTTGAATACTTTAATAAATACCAAGATTCACCAATAAATGAAGTCTCACAAAAGCAAATAATTGTTATATATTATATTACTTTTATTCTCTTTTTTACTCAGAATTATTATGATGTCTATTTATATCGTATCGTATACTATATGCAACATTGCAGTACACAAAATAAATATCTTTTTATAGCTTTATTGTCATTAATATCACTTGCATCTTTACATTATTTATTATTTCTAGACAAAAAAACATCTCAATGTCATTTATAACACTAAAAAAATATTAGAATCAGCAAGTACATAAACTCTATCTTATTAAGGCTTCATTTATAACTTACGATTAAAATGTGCATCAGATCTACTTAGAATTGTATTAAAGAATTTATTGGTTTATTATTCACCTTCTGTTTGATTACAAAAAAAAAATAAAGTCAGATGCCACATAATCTAATTTAATAAGCTTGTATATATAAATGTTATATATTGCCAAAGCTATTAATATATGGTTAGTTCAGTCCCATATGGCTATTTAAGTTAGATAGCTGGATTGGAACATATGGATGTTTGAAAGTTTCAGATTTTCTACTTAATAATTATCCATTAGATAAAGTTTTGGGCTTGTCCTGATAATTTTAATCTAATGCTTGAATATCCTACTACCTCAGGGAAGACACCAGTAGCAGAAATCTGTCTGGGGTTGGAGATATTCTACAAAGCTTGTTTGAGAGCTCGATATATAACCTTCTATTTGGTTCACTTAAAATTATTTAACTTGTTTAATTTTCTTTTAAAATTTATGCTCTTTTTTATATAAAAATATATCACTTATATATGTAGTATATACTGTAATATTTTTTTTCCACTTCATTCATAATTTTTTTTTCATAAATAAATTTAAATTAAGATTCTAGTATTTTATTTTTGATTTAACCTTTATTTTGATTACATAAAAACTTTAATTTGTTCTAGGTTTTGTTGTTAATATTATTTATTTTCTTTTTTCTACTCATATAATATCTTTGCCAAGTTGAGGACAAGTATTATATTAGCAATGCATCTAAATATTTTTACATTTTAATTTTCTATATAATTTTACCCAAAAGCTGTTGTAGGTTATAAGATATTCCCCAAGAAAAAATTGTTTATTCAATATGTATGTGTGTATGTATTGTAACGGTATATGCTTACATTAATTTAAAATTAGAATAAATTTAAAAAAAAAAAAATTTGTAAATAAAAACGAAAAGCTAAAAAAATTAAAAGTTGTTTAACATATATAATGTATCACACAGATGCAAAACTTTAAAAATTATTTTTAAAAAATGGAAATGATTTTTAGCAAACTCAAATGTATAAAAATTAAACATTAATAATTAATTTGAAAACTTAAGACAGATAAAAGTTCATTTTAAAATTTGTTAGCTGAATATTAAAAGCTTGTTAAATCTTAACGAAAGTTCTTAATTACTTTTAAAAAAATTTTCGTTTATATCTTACAGTAGAAGAGCTCCCAGTTTCTGGTGTAAATTCCCATGAAGTCTTTATTTGAAGACCAGTCTATCTAAAGGTGGCCTTAGCTGTTTCAATCCTGGTATTACAGTCATTTTATTTTCAAATAAATGAGAGAGAGCGACAAGTGCATCTTATCACCCTTCTCACAAAAACAAGCTGGAACTGTTCTTAATTTCAATATTTTTCATTTTATATCAATCGTCTGGATTCACTGAACAATGGTTTCCTGTTCCAAATTTTTATTACAGTCAGAGCCTTCATTGCTGCTTCTATTGGAGATCTAATTTATTTTTGTTCTCTTATCTATATTTCATCTGACTTTTTTCTATAAGATCTCCAAGGTCTAGCTTGCTTTTCAATAATTAATAAACACATCATTTCCATTTACAAAAATATTTTATCTTTAGATCTTGTACTTTTTTATAAAAAAAGTACTTTCAAATTTTTTTTTTTTTTAAAAAGAAAATAATTTTTAAAGTTTTGCATCTGTGCAATATATTATATATATTAAACAACTTTTAATTTTTTTAGATTTTAGTTTTTATTTACGAATTTAAAAAAAAAAAATTTTTATTCTAATTTTAAATTAATGTAATGGCATATAATGTTACAGTATATATATATATATATATATATATATACCAGTGACAATGAGTGACTTGTTTAGGAATGGTAGCACACTTCTTTTTTTATAGTGTTTTTATTTCACTTGCCACAAACAATTTTTACATAATAGTGCCTAATATATATAATTACACATATCTAGAAAAATATGAAACTCTCTTATCAGTAAATCAGAGAATATATTAACAATATATTTTTATCTTCCATATCCTTTTAATCTTCTTAAAAGTTTTAATTGTAAATTAGATCTTAGCATTGTTTGAACTTCTTATAATTAACCAAGAATGTGTTAGTCAAGTTCATTATGCTTTGTGTATTTAAAAAAAAATTAAATTCTATGATTTTATTCTTCAGTATATTTTAGTTTAAAATAACTTTCTTTGGATGATTGTTTTTTTTTTCATTATAGTAATTAAAAGCAAGCAAAGTTTTAACCTATTTAAAAAGCATTTTAATTTTAAAAAGTTTTGATTGCAATCAAGTTTATTTTTATTTTTGATTGTAATCTATTTTAAAAGCTAAGACTTATTTTTGTGTTTACTTTTTTAAAATTAATTTTAAATAAGATAAGAGCCTTGGTCAGATGTTTTTTTTTAAATTAAGATTAAGCAAGAGATAGATATTTACCCTGGTCATAACTTTTATTTAAAGATTATGCAGGAAATTCACAAAAATAGCTCCAGGGTTTGGACTGATATTTATTCTACTGATTATTATTATTCATTCTTATTATTCTGTTGGTGATATTTATTCAGATTGCTGTGCTGCCATATATTTTAAATGTCACTGTTTACATCTTTACATCACAATTGCTGATATTATATTTTGCTGCCTGCTGATGGGAAATTCTGCTATCATATTACTGACTGCTATTGGCTAAATAGTGATCATCCCTGCAGAATTCCAAAATTATATACCATAAGAAATCTTCACAATATGCAGTGCTAAACCTTTTCAAAAATGAACTTCATAATTGTGACTTCAAGAACATGCCCCAATTGCTTAGTCCAGAACTGATCCTATGTATTGCCTTTGTGCTTCCAACCTAAAAAATGGAAATCAAGCATCCATTATAAAATTCTAGGTAGGAATAAACTTTGCATATCCCATAGAACCAAACATTATATCTCAAAAATAAACTCACCTTTTCATATTAAAACTGGGGCTTAAATCTCTTATTAAAGTCTCAGCTTAATCTAACAAGCAACTTGTGACTATAATAAGTTTCACTGACTCATTTAAATATCTCTAATTATTGTTATGTATTTTATTTATAGTGTGTAGTGAAGTCTTAGTTTTTAAAATTTCATATTGTACATTTATTTATCCGAGAGTGTATTGTGAGTTTATATTTTATATGCTAAGTGTTTTCTCTGTTTGTATTATTAACCCTTGATAAATGCTTGGGCAGATATTAGTATTTTTTAAACTCATCTGTCCCTTTTTATTATAAGTAAGTTAGATAAGTTTGGTTTGCATTTCCTGCAGACTGAAAATCTTTTGTCTAGTGGTTTATCGAGTATATTGTTCTGTTTTTTTTAGTCAGTAGAGATTTTGATTTTTCCTATTTTTTAAATTACATAGTAACATATTTTTTTTCTTTTTCTTGTATCAGACTCAACCTTTATGACCTTAAACATGGTTATTCATGGGCTAGTTTGCAGGAAAATTATACTCTTATATATATATATATATCCCAAGATTTTGTTGGGTTGTAGGAAAAGATCACTCCATGCTGATTTATTGTATTCCATACAAGACTGCTTTACTTTAAAATCTCTAAATAAGGAAAGTGATAATCATTTATATAAATCACTAGCATGAAGACATTATAAATCCCTTTTCAATTCTTACATGAGAAAATGAACTTATCTGCTGGGGTATTTAATGTTACCATACTCTTATACATTCTCTGATAAATTCACTAGAGAAGTCTAAGTCAAACTTTCATACTTTTGTTTGTCTGGGGTTTAATTTTTGAATTTGATAAACTTTAGAATTATTTAGAATTATTTTGGCTAACATTTGTCTTTGTTTTTTCTCAATTGTCTGAACAATGTTAAAGATCTTTTTCTCTCCCTGGGTCTAGCTGATATCATTCATCATCATCATCATTAACTTTTGGATCACAGTAAAATAAATTTTCTAGGTAGTTAATGATTAGTGGAACCCTTGGTGATCCAAAAGAATATATATATATACACTTAAATTAATTATTTATTATTTTAACTAAGAAAATAAATATATTTTTAACACACATTTTTTGACATATGCTAAATATGTGTTACACAATAACCATTGAGCCTATTCAAAAAAAAGATTATGTAAAAAAATTTTGTAGTAATAAATAATAACTTGTAATTTTATGATAGGCATTATGTTATACATCAACTATTTTTGTATACAATGAAACCATTATGTGTATTATGAATATTTTATTGTTATTGTGTATGAACATTATTTTGCATTTAAAAATAATACTATTACATTATTTTATTTTATTTACTTTTTCTTTAGATATATGCTTCATCTAATTAATACAAATTTATTGACTATATATTCAATGCAGGTGAAAAAACTTTGTGTTTAAAACATAAATTTTAGCAATCGCAGAATATGTTTTAAAATATATCATTAACTGCATTTATATTAATATTATTTTAATGCAATGTCAATTGTTAAATAATCACAGAAAGTATCAATAATTTGTATTATTTCTTTAAATGGCTTTGAATTATACTACATCTGTTGTGTAAGAAGATTCCTTCTGTTTGTAGAAATTGCAAATTGATAATGAGATAAAATGTAGTTCTGCCAGAGCTGTATCTAAATGGTTCTCTTCCATTAGATAAATTAACAGTAGAAATAACTAATTTCTGCATAAAAGCAGAATATAATTCCAATTACATAATACATGTTCTTTCAAAAAGAATAAAAATACTGCTATATTTAAACAAGGTCAAATTTAATATAAAATTAATTACAAAATATGTCATAATAAATTTAAAAATTTGTGAACTATTTCTACATCATAACTTCTGAAGAGAAAAAAATCAAGAGATAAATGTATTTTTTTTTTTTTTTTTTTGGAAATTTTGCTTAACTAAATTTATTGTCTCCCTATCTAAATTATCTCGTTTTTTTAAACCTTTAAGTATCTCACCTTAAAAAAAATGTTAAGTACTTATTTTTTTATTTGCTTTATCTTTTAAGTTAAAATAATATTGGAATGTCTGCAGCAACCATTAATTTTAATTTTTTTTAGTTGATATTCACTTTCATTATTCATTTACATGTTTAAATACACACTAATTTAAACATATTTATTTTGTTGAGAAAGTTATGTTAAGTTTTAGGGCCTATAATCTTAAAAATTGGTTAAAAATTATTCATCTAATTAACATTTCTTTTTAGAAAAAATATTAACTAGAGAATTAAGAAATCACATTCTGTAATTACAAAAATAGCTGGTGAGAATTACAAATATTACCTATAAAAACAAACATAATTTGAAAAAATAATGAATTTGAATAATATCTTGTTAAACTTTATCATATAGTTTGCACTTTGGACATTTCTTATGCAGTGTATTTAGGCAAACATAATAATATTATTTATGTGTAGTAAAAGATGCTGAATAAGAGATAAATATAAGGACTCATCATTTAATCTATTTTTCTAATTTAAAAAAAATGATAATAATTATTAATACATGAATCAGTTTTATCATCATTATTATATAAGAGTATCTTGTTTAAATCTAATATATATTAAATTTAATTGACACATGTAAGATGAGTATTATCGAGAATTAATTTTATAATTTCATTTCTAAATTAAACAAATCCGGTTAGAAATTCCTAAATGTTTACTTAGTTATATCTCAGTGTTAATTATGGTGTTTTATATTTTAATATATATTAATTACTGTATAACGCATTAAAATTTAACCTCTGGATAATTTGCCTAACCTTTATTTACTATTTTAAACAATTTAAATTTTATCTTAACTTCATATATAAAAATAATTTTACTTGATAAAATTAACATACATGGTGAAATTGAAAGAGAAAAGTTGCAATGTTTTGCATTCGCATTATTAATCGTTATAAACATTGTGTTTGTTTTGATAGACAGATAAATTGAATAGGTAAATAGATAGATAGAATACATAGATATACAGATAGACAAATTGAGCAAATAGATAGATAGATAGATAGATAGATAGATAGATAGATAGATAGATAGATAGATAGATAGATAGATAGATAGATAGATAGATAGATAGATAGATAGATAGATAGATAGATAGATAGATAGATAGATAGATAGATAGATAGATAGATAGATAGATAGATAGATAGATAGATAGATAGATAGATAGATAGATAGATAGATAGATAGATAGATAGATAGATAGATAGATAGATAGATAGATAGATAGATAGATAGATAGATAGATAGATAGATAGATAGATAGATAGATAGATAGATAGATAGATAGATAGATAGATAGATAGATAGATAGATAGATAGACAGACAGATAGACAGACAGATAGACAGACAGACAGATTAGATAGATAGATAGATAGATAGATAGATAGATAGATAGATAGATAGATAGATAGATAGATAGATAGATAGATAGATAGATAGATAGATAGATAGATAGATAGATAGATAGATAGATAGATAGATAGACAGACAGACAGACAGACAGACAGACAGACAGATTAGATAGATAGATAGATAGATAGATAGATAGATAGATAGATAGATAGATAGATAGATAGATAGATAGATAGATAGATAGATAGATAGATAGATAGATAGATAGATAGATAGATAGATAGATAGATAGATAGATAGATAGATAGATAGATAGATAGATAGATAGATAGATAGATAGATAGATAGATAGATAGATAGATAGATAGATAGATAGATAGATAGATAGATAGATAGATAGATAGATAGATAGATAGATAGATAGATAGATAGATAGATAGATAGATAGATAGATAGATAGATAGATAGATAGATAGATAGATAGATAGATAGATAGATATTAAACTCTCTTAGTATTAGATCTTACCCATGATCTGGATTTCAAATGCTAGAGAAAACCTAAGTAAGCTTTAGGATTATACTCTCGAACTAGCAGTACAATTATTTGTGGAGAAATGACCATATATTATTTATTAATTGAAATGTAAATCAATTACTTAGTTTAAAGAATAATTATTATCTTTTGAACTGCTAATCTATAACAGGGTCTAAAGAAGTCTCCGTTTTGAAATGAACTATGTAAAAATATTTATATGTAAAACAAAATGAACTGTTTATGATGTGCATTTTAATGAAATAATGATTTATCTTTTAATATTAATTTCACTTTCACTATCATTTTTAATTATTATATACCCATTTGTAGTAATCTATCTGAGATTAAACCATTTTTTATTTATACACCCCCCCTGCTTTATTTCAAAAGTCATCTTTACAAGGAATGTCTGTCTACATTTTTTTTACAATCTCTTGAAAACTCATTTAAGACTTTAGTTGCCTGTTTACTGTCATCATTTCTAGTCCCAAGCAGTAGTCAAGCTCAGTTTAATTTCATCTTCTTACTTCAATGAAATCATTATAAATGTTTTACTTTTATTTTTTCCTTGAAAATGCTATCTGCAATCCCTTGAGTACTTTAATAATATGAAGTGTTTAGGATTAAGGTCTAAAGTAAGCACTGGTAAAACAAATATATAAAAAACTCACCATTTTCGATTCATAAACTTATCATCATCATCATCATTATTATTATTAAATTCTTTATACCAAATTCAATATCTCCTAATTTGATTTCAACTACCATGTTTTCTTTTATACTAAATTTTTCCTTTTACAATATTTATAATCAATATTTACTTTTTTTTTTTGTAAATAGCATCATTGAACATTACTTTAATTATAGTGCTTATTTTTAGTTTTATAGTCTATAAGAACTTTTGTATCTCTTTGAGTTTTTTTTCTATAAGAACAACCTTATAATTTACAGCAGTTATAAATAATTTATATTTACTTTTTATTTCCTTGATTGTCCATTTAGACTATTGTAAAAAGTTATGGAGACAGACAGACACACACACACACACACACATATATATATATATATATATATATATATATATATATATATGTGTGTGTATGTCTGGATATGTATATATATATATATATATATATATATACATTCCAGACTATGTGGCAAGATTTTAACTAGATATCCAATAATGACTAACATATAGAAAAATGTTTTTACATTTAATTGTTCTATCTTACCCAACTTTTTGAATTTCATTTAAATATAAAAGTGTTGAATATTGATGAGGTAAAAAAACTAATCAAAACTTATGAGGTAACAGTAATTTTCAGATGCTAAAATACATTTTGTTATGGCAATGTAAAACAATGACAATCTAACACCATTTTCAACACTTCACTGTCCTGACATACTGCCTTTTTATTTCTGACTATTCTGATGCAAAAAATAACATATATACATATTTCAGTGCTTAATCACAATCAAGTTTTCATTACTGTTTGTTCAAAGTCTAATGGTTTACTTTCTTTTTTTTTTAATTCTTATTTTTTTCCATTATATGAAGCTAAAAAACAATGTTTATACATTATATTAAAATTATATTACATACATCTTCACAGAATGTATATATGTGTATATGCATATTAATATCATATTCACAATAACAATAACAGTGATTATAAATTTAGAACTAATAAATATTTAATGTAGATTAAGATCTGTTATTATAAAACATAATTTATTTTTATTTCTAATATTAGATTTGATATAATAGTAAATAAATATATTGGGTATCATGTATCTTTTTCGTAGGTATGTGGTTATGAGTATCGGTTGCTTGCGATAGAGTAGAGGATGAATAGACTAAAAAAATCCTGAGTTCAAATCCTTTTAAATACTTGTACCATGTTGTTGTTTTTTTGTTGTTTTTTTTTTTTTTTTACAATTACTTTCGTAACAATAAAATATTCCAAAATAGAAAGAAAAAATGAAAGATAATGAAATATAGATCTAAACAGCACTCTTGTTACTTTCTTAGTTACTATACCATCAAAAGATTATAAATTAGTTCAAAATATATTATTATATTACTGCTTTGTTACTATAAAGCAGTGAATAATTTTATTCTACATGTTTTGTGTTATAATGACACATTTATTTTTCACCATTTTAAATGAGTTTTAGCACTTTGGAACAAAATATGAGTCTCCTGGAGATTAAATTGCTAACTAAAACAAATTAAATGAACAATAAATTTATCTTTTAAACAATCACTGAATATAAACTTAAATAAAGATTTAAAAATATGTATTTATTATCAAAACAAATTGAAATTAACCATATTAATTTGTAGATTATGATTTTGTATAGGTAAAATTATTAATCAAATCAGGTGTTCTATTTGTAAACTGTAAGCATTAATTATATGTATATTTGTTTTGATAGTAATTTTAAAAAATGTTTATGAAAAAAGTTTGAATGACTTAAAATCATGTTTTAAGAGGAAAATTAAAAATACCCATTTATTATTTAATAATAGCTTATAGAATACTATTATTAGAAGATACAAGTATAAAAAAAGAGATTATAAATAGCTAAAGTAAAAAATAATAAGATTTAAATTAGATTTAATATCTCCAAAATAACCTTAAATAAAACTATTAGTTTTTATGCTTTATTATAACATTATATTTCAAAATGTTTATTTTATATCACAAATCACAATAAACAAAAATAGACATTTTATTTATATATACACACGTATATTTGTGGATGTATATGTTAACTAGAGTGTCAAGATGAGATATTAACTTCTTATAAAATAATTCTAAACGCTTTTTTTTTTTAATGAAATTTACTTTTCTATGTAACTTCAATTATTTACTCTTTTCCCTCCTAGCAAATTTTGGAAAAAGTCTAATTAAATCTTTTAAGTATATAGTCAACTATTGACTGATATATATATATATATTTCAAAAATATACTAGTATATTTTGAATATAAAGATATACATTTAGTTTACCTGTTTATGATATTACTCTTTCATGAATTTACTATTATTTACATTACTAAAGCAAACTTTATTTTTGACAAATTGATTTCACCCAAAGCAATAAAATGAAGTACAATAAAAATTGTGAAAAATTGTTATTTTTAGTTAGCAATATTTTATGTACAACATCAACAACACAAATAAAAGTTATCAACTACACTTTAACCCTTTATAGACTTCGATTTAAATTTTTAAAAATACATATTGAATTAAACTTTTTCAGAGAAAAATTTATAACATCAAAACAGATCTGATCTAATATATTATAAATAAAAAAATAGCAAAACTTTTTGTAATTTTTTGAATATTAAAAAAACCTAAAATTTACGTTTCACTTAAATACATATAATCAATCATTTAAAAGTAAAAACTACAGATTTGACTTTAAATACAATTAATTAGTATTTAAAAATAAATATACCAGCTATCTATAATATGTACACTTCTAAAATAATTGTGTTTATACCTATTAATAAATGAAAAGTAAAGCTCAAAATATGATTAACATCAAATGATTGATTAATGCTTATATAACTGTCATATACATATAATTACAAATTTAAAATATATCTACATAAATCAGAGCTTATTTAATGTCAAACAGATTATGCATAAGATTTTCTTTTATAAAATGAAAATAGATAGAAAATTAAATTAAATAAATAGATGAATATGTAAAGACATAGAAAAACTGATAATATTAATTTTTCACTTATTTTTGTGATAGATTTTAAGAACAGCAAATTTCATAAGAATTCATTTAATAAATCTCAAAAAGCAATTGAGCTAAAAAAAAAATACCCAAAAGAAAAAAAATGCACATTAATAATTATATTCCCGTTGATAAAGTGAAAATAATTATAAATAAATAATATCCAACCTTAAGTAAAATATGATACATGTTTGTGGCAAAGAAAGGGTTAGACCTTTAAATAAAGTTTAACCGTTTTGCATTTTTTAGAAGCGTACTGTATGGAGAAAAATATAGAAAGTCAAAATAAATATTGTTTCTGTATCTAACACAAGATATTCATATCCCAAAGATTTATTGCATTTTATATAAATACACGCACACATATGCTTCCCTGAAGGTTTGTGACGATGGTATTTTAGTTGTATTTATATATTGTACTATTTCCATCATCTAATATAAGTATTAAATATCTTCCGAAAATTTTAACTTTATTTAAATATTCCCAATACATTCGACTGTTAGTAATAGCATACGGGTTAGTGTGCTAATACTAAAAGTTGAATGTATTTGGAATATTTACATAAATACATTTTTTCTAGAGACATTCAATACTTATATTAGATGATAAAAATAGTCCAATATATAATATATATGTACACACATAAATTTTGTTGCGAATATTCTTAAAACTATAGGTTATTAAACAAATGATTTAATATTATATTTGCAATTACTGAACATGAATATATAAAAACAGGGGAAATAAATAGTGTATAAAAGACTAGTAATTAATTTAATTTAGACAATCATATGACCTAAATATAAAAGTCAGAATCAAATTAAAATATTATAAATAAAATTTAAAAAAAATCATCAACATATGTCAACTAAATAAAATATGTGTACAACGAATTGGTTGCTTTAATTCTAATATTGTTATATCAGAATCTTAGAGTTATAGTAAATCTTGAATTGAAAATTATAGATTTTGTTAAATTAAGATTTAGATGGTAAATAAATGGCAAGGCTGATCGAGTTACAAAAATACTCCTTACCAGATTGTTTAGTATTTAAACACACCGTATAGATGCAAATATAAACTCAGTAACAAATTACTGGAAAATTCAGATTTAATGATTTAGTAGAAAATGTTTAGCTTTCACTGATAAGCAAACATGCTGAGTTATTTATCCGAAGGTAGGTTGAATAACTAAACCACGCTACAATATTTAATTACTGTTGCTGTCTATTCTTTTTTGGCAAAATTCACGTGTGTGTGTTTATATACAAAGATCACGTCGAATAATTCCCAGTTCAATAAAATTTGCATATTATATTCGTAAATCTTAAATGTTTCATTTATTCCTTTTTTAAGCTTGCTTTAAAGTATCTCCTATAATTTATTGATTTGACTTTTCCAATCTACAACTTACTTTTACTGCTTTATTTATTAAACATAATTTTTGATAACTCTTCTGATTAAACTCTGTTTTAAATTAGTAAGACATTTATTTATTCAATCTTTTAAATATATATTGAGAAAACTATATAATTACACAAAATGAAAGATGGTTTTAAATTAAAAATATAACCTAATATGTAAATAAACTAGTATTTGATTTTAATAGTCATTAAATTGTATTTTCAACAATTGAACTTTGATTTTAAGTTTTACGTATTAAAAAACAAAAGTAAGAAATAAACAAAAAAATATTTACTTTTTAAAATGATTTTTGAAGGAAGTCATTTCACAACGATAACCAATTAATGAAGCAGAAAAAATCACCTTTACAAGTATCTGTCGTCATTATATATAAGTTTTTTTTTTTTATTTTATTTACAAACGCATTTAATACCAATGTCTCTGAGTGCGTGCGCCTTCATTTATACATTTAAAATTGCTTACATTTGAAATTTTGTTTTCTTGATCAGAAATATACAACAGTATGCATATGATAAATACAAATAATGCTTCAGAGAGGCTATTTCTTTGATTGAATTTATTCAAATATTTTACATAATGTTTAATTAAAGTAATTAATATGTTATTGTAGACGTGGAATTTATAAATACCTTCGCCTCTTCTAGTTTTAAATATTTTCAAAGTCATATTTTTATTTAATCCTTCTTTCCTTTTGCAAAAACATATAAAACATACAGAATGTATTTTATAATTACACCAATCTGGAATCACCATTTAACAGTTAGCCGTTTGTTTTTTATATCTTAACATACCGAGTATAAATATAATGCATCTTTTCCTGAACTCAGTTATTTAAAACACATTAAAACGGCGGCACAAAATTTTATTTCATAAAAGCAAATATCACATTTAGCAAAGTAAAAAAAAAATAATTAAAACAATTACTTACGATTCAAAAGTTTCCTTTCAATTTATCTCGATTTCTCTTTCTTTTAGCCGGGTTACATCCTCCAGTGTGAAAACAGTACGATCGTCTGACAACTAAGTCCGTGAACGCGTAGGAGCGACTGAGCAACGCTAAAGTGGGAGAAACTTTCATTCAGAGACATCTATTGCGTTTTTGATTAATTATTTAACCCTTCTATGAAGAAATTATTATTATTATTGTATTTTATTTCTTTCTTTTCTTTTCTTTTTTTAAAGTTTATCAGATTGCTAAAAAAACAGTCATTAATTGGTTACACAATTTTAATTGAAAAAAAAAGAAAAAGTAAATTTCAAGAATACTTACAAAATTTATAATCATATATATTAACTGTATATTTGTTATCATAAAATTATGCGTTTTTGTAATAAGGCGAACGTAGGATGGTTAGAGAACAACTCAACGTATATTAAACAAACATAACAATGGCTAAAGCGCATTGATCCCAGGTTAGCATTCCAGAAGAAAACTGACGTTGTAGTTATTGTTCTTGTTGTTGTTAATTTTTGTAGAGTGGGGATTGTAGAGGTTTAATGGAAGTTGAGGAGGGATCATTATTTGAAAGTTACAACTCTGATTTTGACATTATTAGTTGGTCATCAAGAAGTAATATAGTACTTATTAGAGGATGCAACATTGCTATATCTATGAAATAGTATTAAGCATTAATTATAACTATTATGAGTTTCCAAATTTCATTTAAGCATTCATAAAAATAGAAATGTCCGAACAGCTATGTCTTGGAACAAGCAAAATGTATCATGAATATTATAATTGTGCAAACTATCCTTGGTAGTTAAAAATTCGAAATGCATCAAATTAAGCAAGTCAGTACACTTTTCGAATGGAATCCAATTTAATTTAATATAAAAAAATAATCATTTGTCTTTGTTGGTCTGAATAGATGGACTAAAATCAGGTTAATCAAAATAGAAAAAGGGTTGTTTTATTAATCAGAATCCCCCCCCCAAGCCTATTATTAGAAAAGATATCAAATTGTCAGCATAAAATCGTTCTTATGAATTTTTTTTTACTTACACAATTGCTGGATTTTATCTCTGTCATCGTTTATAAAAAGTTTAAAAAATTTATGGATAGTGTTTGATTTATTTGGGGTTTTCATAGAATCATAAAAATTAAAATTAACAATCTATTCTTTTTAGCATGTATCACTTTACTATCTCTTTGAATCCCACTTTAGAATGTTTTTTTTTTATTATTGTTATTTTCATTTCTATCTAGATTCTACTCTAATAAACGTTAATTCATTTGGATATCTATTGAATAAGTGATTGAAAATATAAATTCTCATTACTGGTTTCTTACAGAGAAAAATGATTCTTATTAAAGATAGTTTGAAAACCTGTAAGTAGTATATGTTTGTAAAGAGATTTTTTTTACTTTTCATCATTATTATTCGAGTTCACTTTCAGTGAGGATAAATTGATAAATCCATCTTTTTTACATTTCTTTGAATTTTATAGTAACCAACTATCTTTTTCATATAAGTTCTTTAACTTTTTTTACATATTCATAAGAATTAATTTTATGAAGATCTATTACATGGATCAAACGTTTTTTTTTTTTCCTTATTTCAAATTAACCAGCATTGATATGGATTATATGCTAGAGAAAGTACATGTTCCAGATAGCCAAATAATACACAATGTCTACATTTGTTAATAAATCAGTCAAAAATAAGTAATTGAATGTAAACTACAAATTAAATCTGTATGTATTTATTTTTTGCTTAATGTGTGATTCTTTTAATCCTATCACTGATACATCTTATGCAGAGGTGTACTAAATACAAAGTCACTGAAATGCCTTATGTATGATTAATAGAACTATATCCCACAGAATTGGAGTTTCTAAAGATGGAAACATAACTTCATTTCATTCTCGGATTTCATTTTTAATTCATTTTTTATATTTTGCTTACCCAATTTGAAACCTCATTAGATCTATCTGATCACAAACTATACTTTAAAAACTATTTTTTTCCAAAGAAACCATATAATTATGAAAAATTTATTTAAATAAATATTTATTATTTATAAAGTAAACAATATAGAGATTTTTGGTATCATGAAATTAAAGACTTTCTGTATGCAGCTGCTCAATTCCAAGATGTGAGAAATTTTTCTTGGTAGAAAAACTTTTTTGTCAGAGACATTCTGATATGATTAGGTTTATATATATATATATATATATTGTAACGGAATATATGCCGTTACATTATTTTAAAATGAAAATAAAAAGATCGTAAATAAAATTTGATTTATTAAAAAGAAAAAAAAAACTTAAAAAACTGAAAATTAAAAGTTGTTTAATATATATAGATCGCATGATGGACAACTTTAAAACTATTTTAAAAAATAAAAATATTTGAATGTATTTTTTTTTGTTGTAAAAAAAGTAAGAATATAATAAAGATTGATTTGTTAAAAATAGAAATAATGTTGATTTCTATAATCTTAGAAAATGGAAATGGTTGTCTTATTAATTAAATGATTGTTCAAAAGCAAACTAGCCCAAGAGGCATTTAAAATAAATTAAAGGGTCAGATAAGAGAGTACAAAGAAATTAAATGACCAATGCAAACACCAGAAATGTCAGCACGGACCGTAATTGAAACACCAGAGGATTAGTGACGTCTTGCCGGTTGAATCCAAAGATTGGATGATAAGAGACTAATAAAAATATAAAAGCCAAATTATTATTATAATTGTTATCTGAGAGCTGACTATGAATAGATCGTTATAACTAGCTATATTGCAGATTTTCACGATGTGGAAGTCTGCAATAAATTTAATTTTCCGGACAACCAGTTGAGGCCTCTGGATAACAGTTCCTGACCAAATGCATGGCAAGTCGCAGTTTCATTTCAAAGGACAAAATCTACGAAAGTGATCACGAAGATGGACTTCTCAATCTACTAAATCCGTAAAGTATAAACTATTGTGTCTATCTAATAAGAACTTTCCTAAAGTTGCAAGTAATTAATAACTGAAAATAACTCTTATCTGACTTAAAGAATGCAAATTCAATTATTGCTATTTTTTTTATGTAGATGTTTAAGCAATCATTTCCAGTTCATTTTTTTTTGTGTGTGTATTATGTTTTAACTAAAATGTATTAAATTTAAGTTGTTTATAGACGCTTGCATGGATTCGTTTGCGGTTAATTATATTTTGGTTTTCATATTTTATCAAAATATATAGACATTCGATAAATAATGATACCTTACGGTGAGTATCTAAAATGTATTTATTCGGATGTCTTTTAAGTTATTGGTGACAATGCAAGTATCTTATGGTGAATACTATTGGGTTACTTATAAGTTTCCCTCTGCGATTGTCGGTATCAATAATTTTGTATTTTGATCATTTATGTTTATTTTGAAATGTTTTTGACCATGGAATCTATGTAAGCGATCTATACCCAACATTTTTAAGCAAATCTGTGCGATCTATTTAAAATAGTAATTTAAATTTAAAAAAAAAAATATTAATGTTAAAATCTAAAAATAAATTTAATCCTCAATTTTAAATGTGCGTTAATAAAAATCTATTTGTGTGTTAATTACTGGCAGTGGCTTCTTTTATTTTATTGTTCTAAATATTTAATATATACTTTGAGAATAGAAGTCTATTGAAACTTATAAATGTTTTAAAATCTCTGCTACTCTATGAGCTAGTGACCTTGGGCAAACGATCGGAATCCAAATATATATATATTAAAATAATTTTTTTTTTAAAACTTAACGTACCTGCCTACTATATAAATTTTCTAGGTTCAAATGCCTAGTGGCGCCCTATAGTGCAGATTACGTAAGTCTCCTCCCCTGATCATTAATATATATATATACCTTACACAACAAGATACTTGGACCAGAGCATACATACAGTGGGCATTGGGGTACCCATCCACAATCAGAGTGCCTATGGCACTTGAAATAGATGGCTCTATAGCAGCTGGACATAACATGATAAACCCAATATATCAACACTTAAAAAAAAAACTGCAAAAACAAAGAGTGTACATACCAAATGAAGACATATTTGGAGACCCTGAAACAGACACACCAATAAAAACAACTGACATTGTATTTAAACTTGCAACAATAACAAACATATGTCACCCAGGGCCACGAGGAATACCCAAATTTGTGTTCAAACATTTAGTCACTTCACAGCCAAATACCTGTGCGATCTAGCCAATTACATATCCCAAAAAATTTACAGCATACAAAGTCTATACCCAATTGCAATGGTTCCATTTAACAAAAAACCAACAGCAATATCATATTTATGTAATCTACAACCAATTTCAATGGGACCTTTAGGAATAAAAAATTTTGAAAGAGTAATAAAGGAGAAAATAGAACAACACATACTCTCTGTGTTATCATCAGCACAATATGCCAAAAAGGATCATTCATTGGCCAGTTTGCCTTAAAGTACAAAACAATAATTGAAGTAGTAAAAAAAAGAAAGAATTATGAACCAATTATAGTTCAACTAGACATTGAGGCAGCATTTGACTCAGTGCCTATAGCCAAATTATTAGATGTGCTGAAAAAAACAACAATACCTCCATCCCTACTATATATAATAGCCAATCTACTACTCAGCCGTGTAATTCACATCACACTGAATGGAAAAAATTCACGAGCCTTCAGACTTAGTCAATCCATCCCACAAGGATCCCCCCTCAGTACCTTACTCTTTACAATATATATAAATCCTCTATTAATAGAGATGCAGAAAGAATAAAAGGCATTCAAATCCCAAACACTGCTTTAAATATATCATGCATAGCCTATATGGATGATGTAATCATTTTGTTCCCCTCTAAAAAGAACCTCCCCATAATACAAGAGATAATCAAGAATTATACCTCAAATTTTAATTTAAAAATTAACACAAATGGTCAATATATACAGGCAAGCACTGTACAAAGATGTTTAATGGTAACCCATCTGCTTTCCTTGTTTTGCCATTCTACCTTAAAACCAATGGTATGACGCAAAAAATTCAAAATAAATTAAAAAAAGATACTGAAAAAAGCATAGCCTCACTTGAAAAGTCATACCTGTCAAAATATGCAAAGGTAGCACTATTTAATCAACTTATAATTACAAAAATTTCCTATAATCAAATTTGCAAAAACATTTATATCTAAAATCTTATCAATCTGTAACAAACTAATATGGAAGAGAAAGACAGTGGCATTCTCTTTAAAAAATCTGAGTAGACCACCACATGGCAATGGACTTGGACTTCATACAATCAATGTTTTTTTTTTTTACACACAGAAATCAGTAATAATAGCAACCATAAAAACATTTCCAGACCAGTAGTGTGTAATCAATATAATACCTACAGACAGACCACCCCCTGCATATGGATATCTATCCACACTGATTGAAGAACTCAAGCCAATAGACAACAAAAACACTTACTAATGACAACTATACACACTGGGACATTTATAATATACTATACCCAAACCAGACAATTAATCTACATCCATCAGTTCTTGGGATAGACAACAAGAAACTACTGCAACAATTCAGAAAATGGTCATTAGAACCTACATTATTGGATTTTCTACTTAAGCTTAATCTTAATGCTCTACCCACAACACATTTCCTTAGATGTTGTAGATTCTATACAAATATAGACCCCATGTGTGGCCTATGTCATTGAGAAAAAGAGACACAAGATCATTTTCTTCATTCCTGCAGTGCCCTAAAAACAATATGTCACACAATGTTTATCACATACAGAAAGGCTATCTTTTCAATTGATGAAATAATAAATAAATTTACAAAAGGCAACATCTCTGCTATTCATGCAGCAACATATAACCTTTATGCCTACTGGTGTACCAGATGCACTTTTGCACTTGCTAATAACCTCCAATGCCACCCAGCAACATATTCAATAAAACTAGAACATTTCAGAAAAAAAGATAGCATCCTAGCTCAACCAGATGTTTTTGCAGCCACATGGTCACACTTGAAACAAAGATCCAGTCTACAATTATAAATTTCAATATGATAGATAATGACATTTTCAACATCAGTATTTTTCCAACTTCAAAGAGATGAAAGCATAAACTGAACTAAATAGAAGACCAAATTTAAAAACAAGAAAGAAAGTATGCAGAAATGATAAAGACTTATATACTGAAAGTTGTTGTAATTTGTTTTGCATTTGTAACAAATCAATATAGTACTAGATGTGACTCTGTAACTTTTTAGACTCAATAAAGTTTTGCTTTGAAACATAATAATAATAATAATAATAATAATAATAATAATAATAATAATAATAATAATAATAATAATAATAATAATAATAATAATAATAATAATAAAATAATAATAATAATAATAATAATAATAATAATAATAATAATAATAATAATAATAATAATAATAATAATAATAATAATAATAATAATAATGATGTATAATAATAATAATGATGATTGCATTCAAATATCAGCCTTTCTATCTAATTGTGCATACGCTTTTGCGAGTGTTAATAATAATAACTGAATATTTTCTCTCCAATACAAGATATAGTATTTATGCAGGAATAAAATGAATCCACTTATTCCTACGACTCAAATGCTTATATAAGAGCAAATCTGAAGTACTGGCAAACAAAGCATGAAGATGCAACAGTCACTTTAAATTACTATATACGATGTCAGAATGAATGACATCGGTGAAATTTTCTAGAATTTACTAAACATCATTCCAACTGAAACTTAATCATATGTAAATAAGCATTTATTTTATATAGCATATGTTTACAATTGTATTATATTCAAATATCAGCCTTTCAAGCTAATTGTGCATACGCTTTTGCGAGTGTTAATAATAATAAATGAATACTTTCTCTCTAATACAAGATATAGCATTTATGCAGGAATAAAATGAATCCATTTATTCCTATGACACAAATGCTTATATATGAGCAAATCTGAAGTACTGGCAAACAAAGCATGAAGATGGAACAGTAACTTTAAATTACTATATAAGATGTCTGAATGAATGATGTTGGTGAAATTGTGTAGAATTTACTAAACATCATTCCAACTGAAACTTAATCATGTGTAAAGAAGCATTTATTTTTTTAGTGTATGTTTACATCATATATAGTAATTTAAAGTGACTGTTCCATCTTCATGCTTTGTTTGCCAGTACTTCAGATTTGCTCCTATATAAGCATTTGAGTCATAGGAATAAGTGGATTCATTTTATTTCTGCATAAATACTATATATTGTATTGGAGAGAAAGTATTCATTTATTATTATTAACACTCGCAAAAGCGTTCGCACAATTAGCTTGAAAGGCGGATATTTGAATGTAATAAAATTGTAAACTTACGCTATATAAAATAAATGCTTAATAATAATGATGTAAAAATATAAAAAATAATAATTTGGAGATTTAATAGAAAGTTTAATAATATAATAAAATTTAAAGTGGTAAATAAAAATATAAAGTGTATGCTTAATAATTTGGTTAATAATTATATAGGAAATTTGAAGAATTATATAAATGGAGTATATAGAATAAGATGTAAATCTTATAAAGAAAAAATGTTAAAAATAATTATGTGGGTAAAACAAAAAAAATGATTTACACAGGTTGACTCAGCACAGCTATGACATGAGATCATCTGTTTTTTTTTTTACATTTATTAGAGACAAGTCATAAGTTTGAAAATGGAAATGTTAAAATTATAAATCACAATAAAATAGGAGGAATAGAAACATAAAGCAGACTATATTGATTAAAACCAGTAGACCACCTCTTAATAAAGATCAGGGTTTGAAAACATGAATTTTGTAGAAATATTTTTGTTAATAAATAGGTATGTGTAGATTTAAAAAAAAGAATAAGATATAGTTTTGGGAGTGTTCATACAGGTAGTAGATGTGATTAAAATAAAGAAATGAAAAAAAAATGAGAAAAAGTTGCTGAGGTTTTTTAAAAGATTAAATTAGTTAAAAAATTAAAAATTATGAGGAAATAAAATTATAAAAATATTATGTTAATATTATTGTTATTGATTAATGTATAATATATAAGTAATTAAAATAGAAGAAATAAATTATATTAAAGGGCAAATTAAAAATTTAAATGATTAGAATATAAAGAATAAATGTTAAAATATAAAATAAAATTTTATATGAAGGATGTTATTTGAATATATATATATATATATATATATATATATATATATATATATATATATATATATATATATATATATATATATATATATATATATATATATATATATATGAAAATAAAGTTACTGTTAACACTAACTTAAATAATCATACAAATATATAAACCATAATATAAATTACAAATATTTAGTAATGCCCTCTCTTTAATTGTCTATATCTCAATGGTAGCAAACTTCATAATGGTACCATCTTGAAGTTCACTATCATTGAGGTATAGACTATTAAACAGAGGGCATTACTAAATATTTGTAATTGTATAATAGATATATATATATATATATATATATATATATATATATATATATATATATATATATATATATATATATATATATATATATTTAAATGTTGTAGCTCTGATGATGACTACTGGAAATTGAAACTGTTGGCAAGAGGAGATAAAATAAATCATATGCTAAATTCCATTGTAGACTATCAATTAAGGTGTATATGGTGTATTATATTATATATAATTCAGCAATGCAAATAAGGAGAAGTGGAAGGAAATTAATTATTTTTAAATTTGTTTTTGTTAGCAAATATTGTTAGAGAAATAAAATAAATATATATGATTGACATTATAGTTAACAGAATATAGCATAAAAGTTGTTAACACTATATATGTTCTAAATAAGAGAAGGGTTTGTCTTTAAACATAAAATATTGAAAAGGAGAAAGGATATTTTAAATTTGATCTAATGTTTTACCAAGAACAATTTAACATTTTCCTGAAGGTTTGTGATGATGGTGTTCTAGCTGTATTTTTTATATTGGACTGATTACATCATCTGATATGTGTGTTGAATGTGTTTAAAAAGTTTAATTTTATTTAAATATTTGAAATACATTCAACTGTTAGTAATATCACAGAAAACATGTTTGTATATGCACCAACTGTTAATAATATCACAGCAAACATATTCGTTGGTGTATATACTAATCTGTTTGCTGTGATATTACTAACAGTTGGTGGATATACTAATCTGTTTGCTGTAATATTACTAATATTTGGTGCATATACTAACCTGTTTTCTGTGATATTACTAACAGTTGATGCATATACTAATCTGTTTGCTGTGATATAACTAACAGTTGAATGTATTTGGAATATTTAAATAAAATTAAATATTTCTAAATACATTCGACCCACATATTAGATGATGGAAATACTCCAATATAAAAATACAACAATTTAACATAGTTGTGAAATATAAGTAATTTATTTTGTAATTTAGATAAGCAAATAGTTATAGAAAAGATAATAAACAAGTATAAATTAAATATAAGAAGGACATAATTAAGTTGTCTGCTAAAGGATAGAAGGTAATTGTTGTATTTAAGATACAACAAAGGGTAGTCTATTAACATTTAGCTGGATCTTGTAAATTCTATATAAATATTATTGTGGACAGATATAATGGTACAGGTATAATAATCCGCATAATAAAATTCTAATTAGTTGAATTTTAGCATATAGGTTGAGAATAAAATTATAGGAAGATGGAACTTGAGATAGAAAACTAATTCATGATTTTATAATTATTATAATAATATATTTGAAAAAATATAATAAATAAATGAAGATCAAAAGTCAGTACATAATAATTAATTTTCCATTTTCTCTGTATAATTAAAAACATGATGTATAAAAGATAATAACTGTAAAGGGAAAGAAAGAAAGCAAGAAAAAAAACTGATTATCTAAGAGAAATATGTGAATTGTAATATCTAGAACAACAATATGTAAAGGTAAATATCACAAAAGCACCAAATCCTATGGAAAGGTATTATTATTTTTTGTGTAATATGAAAAATACAAATTATTTAGTATTTTGTAATTGCTTATAGTGTTCACTAGGTTATGTGGGTATCTAACCTCATTTTTGTTATTATTTCAAATTGTTTATTAGTTAAAATATATGTTATGTTTTTGTAAATAATATGATCAATGTTGTTGTTTTAACAGATACTTAAGTATTAAGTATTGTAATTCTGTCATTGTCACTGTGTCACATGAACTTAAAGTGTACCATTTGAGATTGCAATAAGAAATAAATCCAACATAGACCAATATAACCATTATTACATAACACACTTCTTAAAAGAGATTTTAAGTTGCTGCAAGGTGCCTTGATCACGTAAGTCATTGATAATATTATGAACTATCAAATTATGATTGTTTATGAGGAATTAATTTATGAATTACTTATTATTGAAAGTATCTAATTTAACTACAATTTAGATAACAATATTAGGTTAATAGTAAGTATTATGGAATATAAATTAAAATGGTAGTACAATTTTAATTATAAATTCAGGTTATAAGTTGTTTGTTGATTGATGCACTACCCATAGAGTTCAGTAAAATTCCACTTGATATTTTATGGGTAGTATAAAAATAATTAAAATCAATTATTATCATCAGATATTTTTAGTATAAAATTATTATTGTGATTATTAGTAATTACAATCCTATAGAAAAAACACATTGAACATCCAATAACATAATAGTATAATATCTTCATTATTTACATGTTTTGTTATATTCATTTAATCATTAGTGTTAGTTATGAGAGTATGTAGATATTGAATGAGGAGAAGTGTCTAGATATGTTTATGCCATTGGATAATACTTTATATTTAACATATAATAACAACTTTCCATTTTTCTTACACTTTAAAGCAAAATACATTTATTAAGTTTACAGTTTCAACTGTTCATAGCAGTCTTCATCAGACCTACAAAAATTTAAACATTATATCAATACAACCATATTTCATACATATATCGATTATAATATTACAATTTTACCAGCTTAATTATTACCCTCA
This sequence comes from Epiperipatus broadwayi, assembly GCA_028023455.1. NCBI lineage: Eukaryota > Metazoa > Onychophora > Udeonychophora > Euonychophora > Peripatidae > Epiperipatus > Epiperipatus broadwayi. Next base: position 22,209 of record JAQFVV010007199.1, on the reverse strand, counting down.
TTTTTTTCATAAATCTCATTATTGTATAACTTTAAAATCTACTTTACCCTTTATTTTTCTTATTATTTTTATTCATAATTATTATCATATTTATATTTATTCACCTTTATCCTTTGCCATAATTTTATAAATTCAATGTAATACTTACAAAATCTTTCTTATATTTCTATATTCATATATTTAACCTTATTTTACAAATTACTATATTCATAAATGTAATATTAACTAAAATTTAATCTTATTTTACATTTCACCTATTATCTTAATTATTAATTATCTTATTCTATTCCTTAATTCCATTTTATCCATATTTTATTTCTGCTTCTTCATCTTACTTATTTTATAAATTATTTTAATTCCTGTATGTATTTTAATTTTTATTTCTTACCTTATTATTTACTAAAACGCTCCTTCCTCCACCATTTTCTATCCCATTATACATCCTAATTTATTTTATATCCATATACAGTTCACTCTATTATCTATTACACAAAATACTTATTTATTTTATTTCATACTAGTTTTCACTATTATTTTAAAAATACTAAGGTAGTTTTTAAATAGTTTTCTCTATTAATATTTTGATTTATCTTCTTTATATCCCTCCTACTATTTGCATAACTTATTATAATATTCTCTTTTTTAGATTATGACCTCTCTCCATAAAATGCATAAATACTGGTGATTATCTGCCAAATTTATGTTGTTTTAACCTAATATATATATATATATATATATATATATATATATATATATATATATATATATATATATATATATATATATATATATATATATATATATATATATATATATATGACTGTTTCATCTCACCAACATATTTATTTGTAATCCCTTTATTCTTACATTTTCTACATTCTATCTCATAACCCCATTTATATATTTCTTCTCCCCACTTTTATACCAATTAACTAAAATATCCATTACATTTTTCTTTCTTTTATTCACAACTTTATATTCAATATTATTTTTAAATTCTTTATTATTTTTTCTAATAATATTATTATTTCTCATTCCTATACTAATATCATTAACTTTTAATCCTACATATTCCTTCTTTTTTTTTCTTTTCCCTGCATCCTTTCCATTGTTATTATATAACTCTTCTATCTTTTTTATATCCTATTTATTACCTTTTCTGGATATTCACTTTTTTAAAAAAATCTTTCTTTATTCTCTTTATTTCCTTATCATATTTTTCTCCTTATCACAATAATTTTTGCTCTATATATCTTAAATCTTACAGCAGTAATCTTATGCTTTATATATGTATTAGAACACCAATTCACTGCATTTATAATAACCATTTTTATACACTTCTATTTTTTACTTCACATCTTTTCTCATAATACTCATTATTTATCATTATATCTATAAATGCCAATCTATTATCATTCTCCCAATCTCTGGTAAATGTATCTTCTTATCTATTTTATTTATAAATCTTTTTATTTGTCTTTTGTCCCTATTAATTATTAACAGAAAATCATCCACACATCTTTTAATTAATATTGGTGCATTCTCACCCTCTATCATTTGATCTTCCATATCCTGCATATATATATATATATATATATATATATATATATATATATATATATATATATATATATATATATATATATATATATATATATATATATATATATATATATATATATATATATATATATATATATCACTCAATACATCTCCTATTAACAATCCTTCTTTCTGTTTATAAAACATTCCATTTAACTCAAAAGTTATGTCTTTACAAAATATTTCCATTAAATCATTTACTATCTCTATAGGTGTTTGTATTTCTTTTTCCCTATCTTATATTTATTATTTGCCAAACTAATTGGTCTTTCTACATCAATATTTGTATACATGACTCTACATCCATCTTCAACTTTGTCAATGTTCATTTAATATATTCTTTTACTTTTGTCTTAAATTCTTTTACTAATTCTTTATTATTTTGAACATTTCTTACTTTCCCTATTTACATATTTTCTGAATATTATTCCTAATCATTTTGGTACTGTATTCTAATATCATCTATTTCCATTAATGACTGATCATAATGGTATACCTTTTTATAAATCTTCAGTGCTCCATATATCTTTAATACTTCACAATCCTTAGTAACTAAGTTCTCTAGTTGCTTCTATTTACTAATCCTTTGTTATATAAACCTTTAATCATTGTATATATATATATTTTATTATTCATCCCTGTATCATCTTCTTTTATCTTTATAAAAATTCTTCTTCTAACATTTCTTCCATCTTTTTTATATAATCATGTTTATATATCATAACTAATTTAGCTCCTTTATCTGATTTTACAAACATTATTTCTCAACCATATTCATTTTTCATTTCAATGATAACATTTTTCTTTGTTTTCCTTTTCTCTACCTTTCTATCCATACATTTTTAATTCTATATATCCAATTATTTACTTCTTCTTTCAAATTTGCAATCCATTTTTTATCATCGTGATTAATTATACCAAAATCATCATTAAATTAATTAATATTAATTAAAATATATGTGGATGATTTTCTGTTAATATTTAATAGGGGTGAAAAACAAATAAAAGATTATAGATAAAATAAATAAAGTAGATAAGAATATACATTTTACTACAGAATGGCAGAATGATAATAGATTGGCATTTCTAGATATAGTCATAAAGAAGAAGTTGTGAAGTAAAATAGAAATGGATAGAAAACTGGGTATTATAAATGCAGTGAATTGGGATTCTAATATGGATATAAAGCATAAGATTAGTGCTGTAATTTCTAAGATATATAGAGAAAAATATTATTGTGATGAAGGAGATGAATATGATAAGGAAATAAATAGAATAAAAAGATTTTAAGAAAAATGAATATCGAGAAAAAGTAATAAGAAGAATATAAAAAAGTAGAAGAGTTATATAAAAAAGAGATAAAGAATGAGAGGAAAATAAAGAAGGAATACGTAAAAATAAAAGTTAATGACAGTAGTATAGTAAGGGGAATTAATAAGATTATTAGAAAAATTAATAAAGAATTGAAAAATTATATTATATATAAAGTAGTGAATGAAAGGAAGAAAAATGTAATGGATATTTTAGATAATATGTATATAAGTGGGGGGGAATATATAATGGGGTTTATGAGATAGAATGTAGAAAATGTCAGTATAAAGGGATTACAAATAAATATGTTGGTGAGATGAAAAATTCAATGTATACTATGTTAAAACAACAAAAATATGATAGAGAATTACCTGTATACATGCATTTTATGGAGACATATCATAAACTAGAAAAAGAAAATATTAAAATAATAAGTTATGCAAATAGTAGGAGGGATAAAAAATTAAAGAAGGCGATTTTAATAAAAAAGATAAATCCAAATATTAATAGAGAAAGCTGTTTAAGAATTATCATAGTATAAATAAATTAAAAGTGAAAACTAGTAAAAAATTAAATTAATAAATAGTTTGTGTAATAGATAATAGAGAGAGCTGTATATAGATAAGAATAGAAATTAGGATGTATTATGGGATAGAAAATGGTGGAGGAGAGTATTAGTAAATAATTAGGTAAGAAAGAAAAATTAAAATGCATATGAATTAAAATAATTAAAATGATTATAAAAATAAGTAAATGGAAGAAGCAGAAATAAAATATGGATAAAATGGAATTAAGGAGTGAAATAAGCTAATTAAAAATTAAGATAATAGGTGAAATGTAAATTAAAGTTAAATTTTAATTAACATTAAATTTATGAATATAGTAATATGCAAAATAAAGTTAAATATATCAATATAGTAATATAAGAAAGATTTCATAAATATTACATTGAATTTGACTAAATATAAATATGATAATAATTAAGAATAGAAATAATAAAAAAGAATAAATGGTAAAGTAGATTTTAAAGTTACATAATAGTAAATTTTATGAATAAAGTGAAATTAATAATTAAGTTGGTAAAATTGTAACATTATAATAGATATATGTATGAAATTTGTATTGATATAATGTTTAAATTTTTGTAGATCTGAAAAAGACTGCTAGAAACAGTCCAAACTGTAAAATTAATAAATATATTTAGCTTTAAAATGTAAGAAGAATGGAATGTTGTTATTATATGTTATATATCAAAGAAGAAAAAATAAAGAATTAAAGAGGAAAATAAATTATTGAAGATTACTTTTATATTTGTTTAATGTTAAGGTGATGTCATTTGTTAATAGAGTGAGTTTTACAAATGTTATAGTGGGTTACACCTTATTTACAAAGATTTAATAATATTAAAGTGGACCCAGATAGAATAACTGTATTATCTAATCACAATAAAAAAAATATTAGTTTCCATCCCATCTGGTAACACAACCATTTAAATAAAGATTATTAGGGCATGCCAATGATTTAGCAAAATATCTGGATGATTATAAATATTAAATATTCACAAGCAAATAATTTAAATTTGAGTTACTTAAAAATGTTAATCACTGGCATTATTAAAAGGCCATGCAAAGTAATAGTAAAGCATTTGTTATTAATATGATGATAAGAAACTATAGTTTTCTTTGATAAAGTTAAAATAAAAACAATAAGAAGTACAATTTGTTTTACTCATTCTAAAGAGCATATAGACAAAAATATTGTTTCTGATGGAAACACAAATTGTAGTTTTATGCAATGAAACATTAACAAAAAGCAGAATGTACATTTATTAAACTAATTCAAATAATATAAAGTATTACTCAGCGATAAATACATCTTTATTTGGTGACAATAGTATTTTGAATTAATTTCACATTACAAAATTGATGAGCCGATTTCATCAAACATAAAATAAGTAACATTTTACATTTGATTGGCAATAAAATATTCAGAAGTTCATTTATTGAGTATAATATTTTTATCAGCAATATGTAAATTGACACAATGGTTGATTGAGTTCACTTCATATTATGTGTTATCATTCAAAGACATATAGAATATTTATTAGCAAATAAAGTACATTTTGCCATTATTATATTTATTTGTAATTGCAGAATAAGGCAAAATATTCCATACCAAAATTTTATAATGTACATTTTAGTCATAGACAAATACATATAAATGGACATTTTTTTTTCTTTTATAAAAATATTTCATAGTAAGAAATAATTCCTAGCAAATGTAATATATCTATTTCTGCAATTTTATGAATGGTGATTAAGTATTTCATCCATTTAGAAATAACAGTGCAATAATAATTTTAGAAAGGTTATTTTAAAATACATAGATGTAAAAACATAAGTTTATTTCAAAATAAAGCCAATTAATCATATGTTTATAATTCAATTTTAATATCTTCTTTATCATTTTCCTTTTCAAGGAAAAGTTTTAATTTGAATTACAAATATCAAATTAAGTATAAATAAAATTCTGTAAACATAGCAAAGTTTAGCATTTGAAAATATAATGTCTATAATTACTTGTAAAACAATGGATATAAACTTTTTTTTAAATTAATGCAAAGTTGTATAAAGTTCTGGCATTCAATATTTTAAAATTCTGACATTGAAAAATAAAAGCATAGCATGTTTAATAAAATGTTTGAGCAATATTTAATCTTTCTAAAGCAAAAATTTATGTTGACACAAATTGTTGAAATAAAGTGTTTGTTTTTTTTTTTTCTTTCTGTAATATGTGTTAGATTTTCCTATTGGTGTATAAATTCAAAATAAAATCTAAAATGACAGATGGATCAAAGATAGAAACCCGAGTTGATAGTTATTTTACCACTGCATAATAGAAAATTATAAAAAATAGTCGGCAATTATAAAAAAGTTTTATTATAGAATGCTGAAGAAAATATGAAGTATCTAAAACACACATGGCCAAAGCTAAAATAAAGATAGTCATGTGATATATTATTAATTAATAATTGACAAGTAGGTTGAGAATAATTAGTTAATATACACAAATTTGTTTTTTTGGAAAATCTAAGATGCTAAATATATATATATTAATTACCAAGTTTAAAAAATTCCAGACGTTACAATGATTACTTCATTTTATTATAATTATTTAACAGATTATTTAACATAATGCAAATTATTATATTAATAACGAACTCATTTATTTAAATATATATATTTTTTTAAATGATCAGAATAATAATATAATTTTTATATATAAAAACAGATTTATTTTTAAATTATAAAATATTTTGTAAAAAGAAAAATATTATAAGATAAAATAATTAAGTTATCTTTGAATATAAAATCTTTTTAAATTAAATCAAGAAGTCAAAACACTATGATTATTTTCTTTTAACTTTAACTTTAAATTGAAACTTATTATCGTTATGCAAAACACACAGAATATTTAAATTATTTGTTTATAAATAACTATGTTTTAAGTGACAAGATAACTATTAGAATTTCTAAAAGCTAAAATATTATTGGGCTAGTGATTAGAAGTATATCTTTAAATATAAATTTTAATAAATTAATAATATAAATAAAACAAAGCAAAACTCTCCATACAGTAGTGCCATCTTGTGCCAACAAGAGCAATCAATGCATGCCAGAAGGCTTGTGCATAAAATTCCTATCTAGTGACTACTCATCCAATGTCCCCAGACTAGTTTTCGGCTTGTGGCCTTCATCAGTGAGGAGCCTTGGATCTAGATAAGGATTTTATGCACAAGCCTTCTGGCATCCATTGATTCCTCTTGTTGGCACAAGATGGCACTAATGTATGGAGAGTTTTGCTTTGTTTAATAACAATTATGTGCTAGAATGAGACAGTGATCATGTGATGTTTAGTGGTATTATATTAATAAAAATTAACAAAACATTTTATAATTTATTCATGTATTTCTTTTATGATAATTTAATAGACAACTTTAATAACTTCATTAGCAATATACTCATGTCTTACAACTATAATGTTTTAAATGGTTACACATTAAAAATAATTATTTAATACACCAACAATTACAAATAAGCTTGATTGATATTGTAAAATTATTTACTTATATATTGTGCTGGTCAAAATCGTGTATTCATTCAACAAGACAAATAATCCAAGCAAAAGTACCATGAATCCAACCATGCACAAGATACATATGTCAGGACAAGGATGGATCCTAATCTATTTGCCTAAACTATTGCCTCTCTGACTAATGGATAACGTTTGTGATGACACTAGCAGTGCTTGGTTTTATTCTGTCCCAGCTGGAGGTCATGGTTCACATAGAGACTCAAAATAATAAAGGGTTTATATGAAAATCAATGATTTAATGAATTCTGATGATTGCAGAATGGTACAGATATGATTTGATTGATTACTAATGGTTTGAACAATAATAATGATAATTCTTTATGGCAACATTACAAAGAAGTGAATTTAAATCAAAGAAATATTTAAATAAATAGAGTAATTAACCTTAGAGATTGGGAGTGATGACAAACTAAGCTTATTTAAAATAACAATACTATAGGAATTTATTAAGGAATTTAGTACAAAATAAGTAGTCTTTGTTTATACAACTTGGTTATTTTCTTTAATTCATTTTGATGCGGCTTTGACAAACAATGTAAAAGTTTGTTAATTGGTCGGCCAAAACCAATCAGCAATAAAATATTATTAGCCCTCTTCAAGATATTACAAATAAATCTGTTTTTATATATATATATATATATATATATATATAATATATATTTATATATATATATATTATATATATATATATATATATATATATATATTACAAGACATGAAATATGGGCATTTAAAACACTATTACATTTAAAATCATTTGTATATAATGAGTGTGGGAAGCAAAATAGTTCTTAAATAAATAATTGACAATTATACAGTCAGATTTAATTAATTACGAAATTTGTTTGTGAAGGACATGCCATCATGGCAGAGAGCATTTCAGGTTTGCTAAATAAAGATATAAAATGATGAAGAAGGCAGTATGCTATTATAGATTACAACAAAAATAAATGAAGTCTGTTATGAACCTCTGGGTGGCTTTACTAAAAGAAATTCCTGATATGTACAGGTAGATAAGAGAAATGTTGGCCCTCCAGCCAAAGCATGTCTCTGAATAATAATAATAATAAATGTGATGTGCTGGAATTCCCATACACATCTAAATGGTAATGCCTGAAAATGAACCCTTGGTATGAGCTATGTCTACTTTGAGAGAGTGTAAAAGGTTGGACTGGTCAGTTAAATTTCCGAAGGTCCTAAGAGGTAACTAGCAAAGCAAAATAATAATAAATGAATGGTTGTAGCTATAAATACATAATGCCTTAGACATATATAGGTAGATAATGTATCACTAACAAAATTATAACTTAAATCCTGATTAAAATAATTGGCTCCCTGACATCAATGAATGAATTATAAATTATATTATAAAAAGAAAGGTAAGAATTAGAACTAAAATATAAATTGTTTTCCACACTTTTATTAATAAGTTATTAAATAGTTTATCAAAGATTACAAAATAAGACTGTCTTTTAATTAACATAAACAGGGCATTAATATCAAACTCACTTCTGATGAAGTTTGACGATATAAAGCATAATAAATTGTAAATCATAATTTTAATATTTTCTGACAAAGTAAATATGTGTATGAAATATATATTGATAAAATTCTATGATAAATGTGCTGTCAATGATTTTCTATCAAGATATACATTTTACAGAAATTGTAATAGGTTTAGCTAATCGATTTAATTATGAGAGCAATTTTAAATTGGAGGTAATAATAAGATTTTTAAAATAATTTCAATCAAAATAAATTTAAAATGAATTTATAATATAAAAGGTACAAAACTAAACAAGCTTTTCTATTAATTAATTTATGGAAAGTAAGTGTCCTGTAATGATTTTGACTGGAAAATTAAGAGGGAGAGAATTTAAATTTAATAGCTCATTGAATTTCATACTTGGAAATTTCAGTAAATCAAATATTCTAAATAAACCCACAAAATTAATTTAATTTTCTGCATCAAAATAATGTAAGATTTTATAAGAATTGATATTTTAAATTTAATAAAATTAAAAGACGCATTTAAACCAAGCTGTATAAACATCACACAGATATATAAAATATACATTAGTATTGATTTGGAAAACAAGTAAAATGGAATCAATGGCTTGCTGCAAATTGGACGTTACCTCAGAATCAATCAGTAGGCATTCCATGGCTGTAAACAGGCATTTATACAGTCAGATTATTTGCAGGCTTCCTCGACATGGACAGTCTCCAGCTAGATGTTTAAGCACTGGAAAGGCATGGATGAGTTGGTGGAACAGACCTCTGAGAAGCAAACGACCGATCTTTTCACCTCATCATTTCTTTAGGCACGATGTATATATAGATTAATCACTTCTCTCCAGTAAACTCAATAAATAATTAATCAAATTTTCCACTATTTATGTGTTCTGATCTTTATCTATAGGATTGAATCTACAGTGACAACTGCCAATTGCAATCGCTCTAACTGTTTCTCTCAGGTTGGTGCCTGCTTTGGAGGGAAATCTATAATTCTGCATGAACATGCCCCAAGGGTTGATTTGCTAATTAAAAAAAAAACAACAACAAGCATATTAAGTTTATCAGTCATTGTATTAATAAAGCCTATTTAATTAAGGTTTAGATTAACAAAAATGTAGATTTTATTCAGAAAAATTTTAGGAATTTGGTACAATGACTTTCAAACTGATATTTGACATAAACTTAAATAGACATTTACAAAATATTTCTTACAAATATTACATTTTTACTAATTTAAAATAAATAAACTAATATAAAAATGTTAGTTTTAATTATAAAATAAGATTAATGAAATATAAAAGATTATAATAATGCTTAAAATATACTACCACCTAAACTGAGATGGGTGTCAGTTAATAAGAATGGGGTTCAAACCCAGACTAGTGCTGATGACATTGGCACTAGGTGAAGCAGAAATATGTACTATATTTCCAGCTTTATATTCCTCGACTTGGGAAAAAAAAACATTTTTCTTGGGTGTCCAGTGACAATAGAGGCAGGCCAACGGTTGCTGACCAAGGTTTATTATATTATTATTGGAATGGTAACTGTATTGAGATCTTCAAGCCTTTAGTTTCTTCTAAATTTATTACTCTGCTAAAATTACAATTATTTCTTATCACCCTCATTCTACTAACTTTAGTCTTCTTACTTTATAAAGTTACTATTAGATAATAGTCCTTAGACAAGATTTATATATCAACAGTCCAATCACGCAATCAATATGTATTTCAACTATATGATGTCATACCCAAAGGGTCTCACATTCTGAAAATTATTTACACTTCCCCTGGATCTGAGGTATTTCATGATATGGTTTGAGACTCCTCACATTAAAGGTGCCTTTATTCAACCCATTATCAGTTAAAGCAAAGGCATTATTGCCACATTTGCTCTGAATCTGGTAGGGTCCTTGATATAGGGGAAATTATTTTTTGAATTGTTTGTTGGTTACATTACTGGCTCTGGTTACTCATACCGAAACTTGATCCCCTACCTGAAATGCATGTGGATGAGAGTTTCTTTGCTGACCTCACAGTTTGGCCATTTGGTTTAAATGCACATGAGCCTTATCTTGGTCTCTTTTTCTGTTAATTTTTTTCTGGTCAATTTCCAGTGGTGTTTTGACTAACATTGGGCCCAGCCTTACAAAATGTAGCCATGCTGGAGTAAATCCAGTGGACCCACTGATGGTATTATTTATGTAATTTATTATCTTTTGTTGACTGTTTACCCAACCCCTGTGATTATCAGGTATGTATGTCCAATATAGCTGGTTAGTCTCCTTCATCACTCTCTCACAAGGGTTGGATTGAGGGTTTCTGATCGATGTAAGAATGTGCTTAATGCCACAGAGTGCTATCCATGTCTTCCACTCTTTGGAAGTGAAAGCGGATCCATGATCAGATAGGATTACTGCGGGTTTTCCTACTTCTTTGAATTGCTTTTCTTGTAAAACTCTGATTGCATTCTGGAATCTGTCCTCCATACCGGATATGCACAGACATATTTTGAGAATACATCATATGTTACCAGAAGGTATTGGTAATGTTTAATTGCTGGCAATGGTCCATAGTGGCAGATGGCCAGAATTTTGTTGGATCCAGATGAAAGAATGGGCACATTGTGGCCTGCATAGGACTTGTTAGACATTTTACTCTTAGCACATATTGAACATTTCTGAAGAGTGTTAGTTACATGAATATATAATCCAGACCTGTAAAATTGCTGCCTCAATGCTTCCTCTGTTTTTCGAGGACCATAGTGTCCAATTAACTGATGTACATGATTGGTAAATCAGGTCCATAACTTTTGGGGCACAAGAATTTTCCATGGACCATCAGCATCCAGCGAGTGTATTTGCAGGATTCCTTTGTTTAATCGATACTTCTGGGTAAGAGTAGCATCATGTTTTCTTACCTGCAAGGTATCGATAATTTTCTTATATTGAGGTTCTTCCTTTTGCCAGTGGGGTAATTTCATAAGTTTGAAGTACATTTTGTGAGTTCCAGCTCATGTTAGATGGATAAACATGTTTTGACCGGCACATATGATTTTTTTCTCGGGCTTGGCTTCCCAACACGAGGCTTCGTTATAAACACCCACATACCCTGAGTACTGAATTCTGTTTATATATATATTCTTTAAAAAAGTTGTTATATAATTTTTTCAAGTTTGATATATTTAAAATAATGTGTTCAAAGTGTAAAATTCACTGTTTAAAGTTAAAACCCATGTACAACAACCATAGTACATATGTATTTTTCTTCAATGTCATATATAAAGTTTTTTTGTTCTTGAGACATATATAAAAAGTGTATAAATAATCCATAACTCATTGATCACTCTATCTTAGCTGGCACCCTTATAAAAATAAATTTTGCTAACCAGTAGTGAGTCAAATGCAAAAATATTGGAAGTTGAGGGTTCGAATTCAGATAAAAAAATTTATTGAGAGCAAAATTTTTTTTGGCTTAATATTATGATGTAACAATTTTAAACATGTAATAACCAGACTATGAGTTTTCTTTTAGATGCATGGGTGCGACCAAGAGAAATTAAAAGAAATGGCTAGATTAGTATAAAATCTTAAAAAAACCAATTTTTTTTTTCGGCAAGCAAAAGCTAAATTTTCAGCTAAACTATAGTTGGGCAGATATATAGAAAGTGTGGGACCAGTGAGTGTTTATGAAGGAGATGATTTTTTTTTAAAAAAAAAGAAATATATGTATAGAATTTTTTTTTGTTAGTTGAGTATATAATGTTTGTATTTATTTTAAAAGTAAAGTGAAAGGATTTAGCATGTGTACAGATTTTTTTTGTTTTTCTGTCTTTTCCAATAGTGTATAGTATTGTATAGTGCATTTAGAAGTGTATGTATGTGTAAAATCTATGTACTTGTAGATGATAGTGCTGTGCATATATGTACATAGGTGTGTATGTGCAATGTGTAGGAACAGATGTTTTAGAAAATTTTATATGTATTGCATTGCTATATATTTTCTTGGAAACTCATATGCCTGGAGAAATTGTGTTGTAGCCCAAGCATAGAAATTTTTTTTTCATTATATAGATGTGCAAATTTTTTTTTCTGGATTAAGGAGTTGAACAAATATTCACATCCCCAAATGATATTTCATAGTAGTTTATATACTCGGACCAATGTAGTTAAAAGTTTGTTTAGTTTACCTGAGTTTGAATTCATAGTGATATGTAATAATTTGTTATGTATATGCTCTTAAGTTTAGCAAAATGTTTTATCTTAATGTTAGATTTATACCAAACTCAAACTATGTAATACTCATAACAACAAGATTGTGAATTGAATTTTGAAAATTTTCGTTGTTCTTTTTGTCGTCACTTGAAAACTCCTAGTCAAGGCATTTTCTTTTGTTGTTTTTTTTTGTTTCATTGTATGTCCAGAGAAATGAAGCAGTCAATCTTAGCTTAACATTGTGCTTCATGTTTCTGCCTACTAACCTGTGTTTAAGTCCCTATTTCCCATACCACTTCTTTTGTCGAATATATATATTTTTATGTATATGTTTGAGATGCGCGCTTAAATTATAAAATTTAATGTTTCAATAACATGTTTTAATTATTAATTCTTTTTATTAAAGTATTATAGATGCAGCTCAAATATATACATAGGAGCAAAACTTACTAACAAAATATTGACGTTTGTAAATACTTATTATATGTCATTTTTAGCTTTTTCATTTTAAATTGCTTGTTTTTTAATTAGACTGTATATTTTTTATAAAATCCAATATGGAAGATGTGACTGTTGTTCATTGTCCAAAAATAATTAAAGGGAGGTATTTTTATAATTAAAGTTTTACTTAAAATAAATGGTATTAAGTAGATTAAAGATTTTCTTTTGTTGAAAACATGTTGTCAAATCTATTTCTAATCTGGAAATAGATTTGAATTTATTTTGGACATTATCTAACAATTGCATCTTTCAAAAGCAACTGATAAAAGAAAAAGTATAAAATGACTGAATTTTGGAAAAAGAGATTAGCTACTTTTAGAGAGAAATATTATAAACATATTTCGTTTTGCTTGAAACTTACAAATGAAGTAGCAGTAAATCCACCACTCTTCTTGACCCTTTTGGGATCATCATCTCTCATGGCCATACCATCCTGCTGCCCAAGAGTGAAAAGCCCGACCTAAGATCTTCAGTGTGCATTTAGTAGAAGCTTGCTGCCACAGGAGAACATGCAATGTTTTAAATTGAACTCTTAAAACTGCAAGATAATTTTTCAAGCCATCACTTCAAACTAAATCTAGCCTAAATAATCTATCAAGATCTTTTCTCATGTATTCTTCAACTTTGCCTTATATATATATATATATATATATATATATATATATATATATATATATATATATATATATATATATATATATATATATATATATATATATATATATATAAAAGATCTTGATAGATTATTTAGGCTAGATTTAGTTTGAAGTGATGGCTTGAAAATTATCTTGCAGTTTTAAGAGTTCAAATTATTTGAGAGTAAAATTACATTTAGATATATATATATATATATATATATATATATATATATATATATATATATATATATATATATATATATATATATCTGTAAATGTAATTTTACTCTCAAATAATTTCTTTATATCTAATCCTATCTCATATTCTTTTAACCTTTCTTTAATTTTGGTGTGGTCACATATTTATTACTTGATTATATATATATGCTTTTTTATTAATTTGCTAATCTCAAACAAACTGGTGAGCTTAATTTATAAAAAATCTTTTTGTCATTTTTTAAGTAAACCTTCATGAAGCAAGTTATAAACTTCCATTTAAAACAATGCATTATTAATCAATATACTTGCCAGATTGTTTTTTGAGCCAACATTCTATTTATGTTTTATAATATATATATATATATATATATATATATAAACATAAATAGAATGTATAAATATTTATATATATATATATATATATATATATATATATATATGAAAAACAAAAACAAGTTAATCACATAACCTACTATCACTTGTTATTTATGTTCAAAAGATGGCGCTTTACCAAAACCACCGAACAAGTGTAAGATTTGTTTACATAAACGAAAAAAGAGTCAGAAATTAACTACCTCTTTCATTTGCTCACCCCCAGATCAGCTGATTTCAAGCTGGTTTGCTCTCCTCAGTGGGGGATAGAGTATAGAAACTAGATCTAAACACTGACTCTCAAGTGTTTATGCAAAACATTTCTATCAGATTGCAAGCGTGAATTTTTCAGACTGGTAAAGTCTTCAAACTCAGCTTAGCAAGCCAGATATTTATATGGGTCTGATCTCAGTTCAGAATCACCATATAATCAAAGTCTCTGCAATATATATCATTGAAAGAAAACTTTAAAGGTACATTTATGAAAAACAAAAACAAGTTAATCACATAACCTGCTATCACTTGTTATTTATGTTCAAAAGATGGTGCTTTACCAAAACCACCAAAAAAGTTTTCTTGCAATGATATATATTGCAGAGACTTTGATTATATGGTGATTCTGAACTGAGATCAGACCCATATAAATATCTGGCTTGCTAGGCTGTGTTTGAAGACTTTACCGGTCTGAAAAATTCACGCTTGCAATCTGATAGAAACGTTTTGCATAAACACTTGAGAGTCAGTGTTTAGATCTAGTTTCTATACTCTATCCCCCACTGAGGAGAGCAAACCAGCTTGAAATCAGCTGATCTGGGGGTGAGCAAATGAAAGAGGTAGTTAATTCTGACTCTTTTTTCGTTTATGTAAACAAATCTTAAACTTGTTCGGTGGTTTTGGTATAGCGCCATCTTTTGAACATAAATAACAAGTGATAGCAGGTTACGTGATTAACTTGTTTTTGTTTTTCATAAATGTACCTTTAAAGTTTTCTTGCAATGATATATATTGCAGAGACTTTGATTATATGGTGATTCTGAACTGAGATCAGACCCATATAAATATCTGGCTTGCTAGGCTGAGTTTGAAGACTTTACCGGTCTGAAAAATTCACGCTTGCAATCTGATAGAAACGTTTTGCATAAACACTTGAGAGTCAGTGTTTAGATCTAGTTTCTATACTCTATCCCCCACTGAGGAGAGCAAACCAGCTTGAAATCAGCTGATCTGGGGGTGAGCAAATGAAAGAGGTAGTTAATTTCTGACTCTTTTTTCGTTTATGTAAACAAATCTTACACTTGTTCGGTGGTTTTGGTAAAGCGCCATCTTTTGAACATAAATAACAAGTGATAGCAGGTTACGTGATTAACTTGTTTTTGTTTTTCATAAATGTACCTTTAAAGTTTTCTTGCAATGATATATATTGCAGAGACTTTGATTATATGGTGATTCTGAACTGAGATCAGACCCATATAAATATCTGGCTTGCTAGGCTGAGTTTGAAGACTTTACCGGTCTGAAAAATTCACGCTTGCAATCTGATAGAAACGTTTTGCATAAACACTTGAGAGTCAGTGTTTAGATCTAGTTTCTATACTCTATCCCCCACTGAGGAGAGCAAACCAGCTTGAAATCAGCTGATCTGGGGGTGAGCAAATGAAAGAGGTAGTTAATTTCTGACTCTTTTTTCGTTTATGTAAACAAATCTTACACTTGTTCGGTGGTTTTGGTAAAGCGCCATCTTTTGAACATAAATAACAAGTGATAGCAGGTTATGTGATTAACTTGTTTTTGTTTTTCATAAATGTACCTTTAAAGTTTTCTTGCAATGATATATATTGCAGAGACTTTGATTATATGGTGATTCTGAACTGAGATCAGACCCATATAAATATCTGGCTTGCTAGGCTGAGTTTGAAGACTTTACCGGTCTGAAAAATTCACGCTTGCAATCTGATAGAAACGTTTTGCATAAACACTTGAGAGTCAGTGTTTAGATCTAGTTTCTATACTCTATCCCCCACTGAGGAGAGCAAACCAGCTTGAAATCAGCTGATCTGGGGGTGAGCAAATGAAAGAGGTAGTTAATTTCTGACTCTTTTTTCGTTTATGTAAACAAATCTTACACTTGTTCGGTGGTTTTGGTAAAGCGCCATCTTTTGAACATATATATATATATATATATATAACTCTGGATTTTCTACCGGTGTAAATCCAGAACTTAAGCTAATTAATGCTTTGAAATTTCTAAAATGTTTTGTTTTTATTCAAGTCTGAAAGAGTGACCCATTAATTATTTTCTATAACTGCCAGTCTTCTTATATTTTCCATACTCTTAAAATTTCAAATCTTGTATTTAAATATTTCAGTTATTGTAAAATCAATGAAGGTGAGATTGATATATTTTAACTAGCAGAAAAAGGGGTGGGGGAAAATCTTAATGTTTCTTTTACTAAATCAAATTTTAAAGTATATTTTAATAATTTGAAATCTAAATCTTAATGTTTCTTTTGATAAATAAAATCTTCAAGTATATTTTAGTAAATGAAATCTAAATTTCTCTCTATATATATTATAATTGCATGGCATATTATTGTATTCAAACAAAGGTCATTTGTTTTAAAGCTGTAAAATTTATTCAATGTGTTAGAGACATTTATCATTCATACTGTGTTCCTGACATATAGCCAATTTTCGTGATTATATATAAGTGCTTCTTAATCTGGGGGATACAACATGTTCAAACCCATAGATTTGTTCTCAATTCTTCGTATAAAAATGCCTCTGGCAGTGACCCCTAAGTTTGGCACATGCTATGCATATTCTTTCTTCATATAAAAAGGCCACTGGATGTGAACCCTAAATCTGGCACATGGTATGCCCATCCATTTCGTTTTTCATCCAGAAGCACAACCTTTTCCTCTTAGTTATTTTTAGGCTATTATGTCAGCACCGCAAACTTCTTCATATTATTATTATTTCTTTTACTTCATGACCGAGTTTTAAAGCTCTTATATTAAAATTAAGCTTTTCTTAAATGATATATATATATATATATATATTGTAACAGACCGTAAAATGTACCAGGAGTCTACAGGGTGAGATATTTAATTAATTTATGCCCCAAATGTTTGGGTTGCCAAAATATGTAATGGACTGTAAAACCCTTTTAGGATAGTACACCCAGAGTCTTCTCTACTTACAGGTCCTATTACTACTCGGGATTCTAACTCAGTGTAGACATTTGCCTTTAACTCTGCTCAAGGATGGAATTAAATAGAATGGCAATAATGTGACCTCTATATAGATCCTTAATGGCTATTGCTAATAATAAATTAAAAATATGTATGCATGTATAATAGCTATTCTGGTGAGTGAAGTATGAATGATGCTTGACAATTTAGAGACCAGAGAAACAAAGGTTTTAACTTCAAACAACAAATATTTATTAACAGATCATGCTTAAAGTTATAATATTTATAAATCAACAGAATATATATATGATTATTATAAAATATTAATTTATCTCTACAACAATAAGACTAGCTGTAATTTAAATATTAAAATATGGGTTGAAATAAGAAATATAAAATTTAGTGCATAATTTACAATAATGTATTAATTATTTTAAATATAAAATTATATTACTAATGTACGATTATCATTTTGTTTATGTCCTTTAAATGTACCTCAAGGTTATGTCCATGAATTGCTAATTTGTGTTTTGTATAGTTCATTCATAAACAGTTATTCATTTAAACAAGAAAATGTTATAATATATATATATATATATATGTATATATATATATATATATATATATATATATATATATATATATATATATATATATATATATATATATATGTATACTTATTAATTAGTTTGATTTTAATGTATTAATTGTCTAATAAATGTAAATATTTAAAATCTTACCTTTTGTTTCAGTCATTGTACATTTAATTTAAACCTTCAATTAGGATAATATTTTATTTACAAATATATATAATATATTGATGTATAGTTTGAGTTGTGCATCTCTCTCACCCTATAAAAATCTAAACAAATGGGTTCTTTTTTAAAAAAAAATGTTTGCTACACTTGAATAAAAGGCTGAGAAAAATTCACAACCCAACTCTCAGTATACATTTAAAAAAAAATATTTGAAACATAAAATATAATGCAATTTTGGAATTCCTTAAAACAATAGCAAGTTAAATTTTCAAGAGCAGCTTCTGTATTCTTAGCAGATAATGTCTTTCTTTCCTTCATGTATATTAAGTCATGTTGAACATTCTAAGCATTAACAATTCCCATGACGTAATTGAATTTCTCGGCATTTGATTTTAAAGCCATGCATTTCTATTCCATATCAAGATCTTTCCACATTGATTTAAACAATATATACCAATAAATATGATCCTCCATCACACGTCAATGACACCAAGAGGATAGAAAAATCCCCCGACACTTAATTAGCAAAAGTGCATTGTTAGGTATTATTTACAATATATATATATATTATTAAATATGAATCCTTTTCCAAGGCTTACATTATAATATAAGGCGAACACTATTTCTATGCAGTATTATTTATATATGTATGAGACTCATGATAAAGATTTTACTTTAAAAGTAATGTTAATAAAGTTCTATTTCATCATTAGTTGATTTTATTTTATCCAAGAAACATTTGATAGCAATTATATTTTTTAACAATGATAAATAACTATGATGCTCTTAGCATAATGTTTTTTTTTTCCTTTTTAAAACATTTTACACTTATCAATAATAAAATTCCAAATATTAAATAGTTTATTTTTAATAAAGAAAGGAAATCATAATAACTAATATAATAATTAAAATATTCTTTACAACTTTACTTTCATGCACTTCATTTGAACAAGAAAAACCAACAACAACTCAAAAAAAATCTGTTGCTTAGATATTTTTCCACGTTCCCAAAATCAACAAAGGTTTACTCTTTTTTTAAACAAAAGAAACGTGGTTACTAGAATTTAATGTCAAAGATTTTTTTCTATTTTGTCACGTCATGATTTAAAATCTACATTCATGTATATATATGTGTATATGTATATATTTTATTTTACATTTAATAAAAAAAAATAAATGTGTTCATTCCTTCATGAATGTATGGTTATGTTTGTGTGAATATATATGTGTATATGTCTCCAAATATCTAAAAAAAAAATTAGGTTTTAAAAGTTGGCCGCCTATTTAATCTTTATACATTTTTATTCTAAAACATCAGTTACTTATTATTATTTTTTTATAAGGATTGGGCATCACCTTACTATATATATATATATATATATATATATATATATATATATATATATATATATATATATATATATATATATATATATATATATATATATATATATATATATATATATATATATATATATATATATATATATATATGCCAATTACTTCTATTTTATAATTAAATTTATTTCAATCATATACAATCCTACCTTTGTAATTTATATATCTATATTTAAGAGTATCTATATGCCTTGGGGAAAATAAAGTGTTCGTCTTAATATTATTAAATGATTTTCATTAAATATTTTGTCGTAGTTTCAAATATAATGTTTTCAAATGTATTTTGTTTATTTTCACGACCTTATTGGCGTGGAAATAATTTATATCATATATATGTGATGAATTTCGGAATGCTCCTAGTAATATATATGTTAGTCACCATGTTTCAGAACTGTAAATCAAAGCGTTAATAGCAATTTTGTGTAACTTCTTTCTAATACTGATATGATTATTATAAAATATTAATTTATCTCTACAACAATAAGACTAGCTGTAATTTAAATATTAAAATATGGGTTGAAATAAGAAATATAAAATTTAGTGCATAATTTACAATAATGTATTAATTATTTTAAATATAAAATTATATTACTAATGTACGATTATCATTTTGTTTATGTCCTTTAAATATACCTCAAGGTTATGTCCATGAATTGCTCATTTGTGTTTTGTATAGTTCATTCATAAACAGTTATTCATTTAAACAAGAAAATGTTATATATATATATATATATATATATATATATATATAACATTATAAATCAAACTAATTATATATATATATATATATATATATATATATATATATTAATTAGTTTGATTTTAATGTATTAATTGTCTAATAAATGTAAATATTTAAAATCTTACCTTTTGTTTCAGTCATTGTACATTTAATTTAAACCTTCAATTACGATAATATTTTATTTACAAATATATATAATATATTGATGTATAGTTTGAGTTGTGCATCTCTCTCACCCTATAAAAATCTAAACAAATGGGTTCTTTTTAAAAAAAAAATGTTTGCTACACTTGAATAAAAGGGTGAGAAAAATTCACAACCCATCTCTCAGTATACATTTCAAAAAAAATATTTGAAACATAAAATATAATGCAATTTTGGAATTCCTTAAAACAATAGCAAGTTAAATTTTCAAGAGCAGCTTCTGTATTCTTAGCAGATAATGTCTTTTTTTCCTTCATGTATATTAAGTCATGTTGAACATTCTAAGCATTAACAATTCCCATGACGTAATTGAATTTCTCGGCATTTAATTTTAAAGCCATGCATTTCTATTCCATATCAAGATCTTTCCACGTTGATTTAAACAATATATACCAATAAATATGATCCTCCATCACACGTGAATGACACCAAGAGGATAGAAAAATTCCCTGACACTTAATTAGCAAAAGTGCATTGTTAAGTATTATTTATATATATATAAATTATTAAATATGAATCCTTTTCCAAAGCTTACATTATAATATAAGGTGAACGCTATTTCTATGCAGTATTATTTATATATGTATGAGACTCATGATAAAGATCTTACTTTAAAAGTAATGTTAATAAAGTTCTATTTCATCATTAGTTGATTTTATTTTATCCAAGAAACATTTGATAGCAATTATATTTTTTAACAATGATAAATAACTATGATGCTCTTAGCATAATGTTTTTTTTTACCTTTTTAAAACATTTTACACTTATCAATAATAAAATTCCAAATATTAAATAGTTTATTTTTAATAAAGAAAGGAAATCATAATAACTAATATAATAATTAAAATATTCTTTACAACTTTACTTTCATGCACTTCATTTGAACAAGAAAAACCAACAACAACTCAAAAAAAAATCTGTTGCTTAGATATTTTTCCACGTTCCCAAAATCAACAGGAAGGTTTACTCTTTTTTTAAACAAAAAAAACGTGGTTACTAGAATTTAATGTCAAATATTTTTTTCTATTTTGTCACGTCATGATTTAAAACCTACATTCATGTATATATATATATGTATATGTATATATTTTATTTTACATTTAATAAAAAAAAAAATAAATGTGTTCATTCCTTCATGAATGTATGGTTATGTTTGTGTGAATATATATGTGTATATGTCTCCAAATATCTAAAAAAAAAATTAGGTTTTAAAAGTTGGCCGCCTATTTAATCTTTATACATTTTTATTCTAAAACATCAGTTACTTATTATTATTTTTATAAAGATTAGGCATCACCTTACAATATATATATATATATATATATATATATATATATATATATATATATATATATATATATATATATATATATATATATATATATAT